>APFE030220228.1:0-155992 GCA_000404065.3 Pinus taeda
AAATTGCTCTGGAAAGTGCCATAATATCAAGCTATCCATGGGAGAATATGTATTGACTATCCCAATGCTTTCCATTCCAATGGGAGGTGCTGATGTTGTACTAGGAGTCCAATGGCCAAAATCCTTGGGTAGAATAGCTTTTAATGTTCAAGAACTTTTCATCAAATTTTCTACGGAAGGAAAGGAATTTGAATTAAGGGGTATTGAAGGGAAACTAGGAAAGATAATCAGCTCTGATGGTATGACAAAGCTTATAAAAAAGGAACAAATAGGTGTAATTTCACAATTATGTTCGCTAGATGTTTCCACATCAGAATCATCTATTTCTCCAGATCTCCAAAAAGTCTTGGACAATCATTCCAAGGTATTTTAGACTCCCAAAGGTCTCCCACCTATGCATGATCATGATCATTCTATTCATCTGATTCCAGGAAGTGTTCCTCCAAACATCAGGCTGTACAGATATCCCTATGTCCAAAAGAGTGAAATTGAACGTATGGTTGCAGAAATGCTAGAGGGTGGTATAATTCAACCAAGTCAAAGTTCTTTCTCTACTCCAGTAGTATTGGTGTACAAGAAGGATGGATCATGGTGCATGTGTCTGCATTATAGGGAGCTCAACAAGCTCACTATTAAAGATAAGTTTCCCATTCCTGTCATTGATGAATTACTGGATGAATCATGGATCAATTTAATTCACCAAGTTGGATCTTCGTTCAGGATATCATCAAATTAGAATGAAGACTGAAGACATTCTGAAAACAACACTTAGAACTCATGAGGGTCATTATGAATTTTTGGTCATGCCTTTTGGCCTTACCAATGCACCCTCAACTTTCAAGGTTTGATGAATTCAATTTTCAAAACATCCCTTAGAAAATTTGTGTTAGTATTTTTGATGATATACTAATCTAAAGCAAGTCTTGGAAGGATTATGTTGAACATGTTGATAGGGTGCTACAACTATTGGAGGGGAAATAATTATATGTAAAAAGATCCAAATGTTTCTTTGGAGTACAAGAGGTGGAATATCTAGGTCATATTATATCTCATGAAGCATTTGAGGTAGACCCTAGCAAAATTAAAGCCATTAAGGAATGGAAAATCCCCACATCCGTAAAGCATCTACGAGGATTTCTCGGGTTGACAGGGTATTATCACAAGTTTTTTAAGGACTATGGGAGAATAACAGCGCCTCTAACAACATTGTTGAAGAAAGATGCATTTTCCTGGACTCCAGAAGCAACAAAGGCCTTTGAACATCTTTAAGAGGCAATGTGCCCAAAACCAGTCTTAGCTACACCAGACTTCACAAAAACATTTATTGTGGAATGTGATGCTTCAAGAAATGGAATTGGTGTTGTTTTAATGCAAGATGAAAGACCCATTGATTTTGAAAGTCTTCCAATCAAGGGAAAGTTTTTACACAAAGCTATTTATGAGAAGGAAATGTTGGCAATACTCCATGCACTTAAGAAATGGCGACCTTACCTAATGGCAAGACACTTCAAGGTAAAAATGGATCATGATAGCCTTAAATAATTTTTAGAACAAAGATTATCCTCTGAAGAGCAACAAAATCGGGTCACAAAGATGTTGGGTTATGACTTTGAAATGATCTACAAAAAAGGGAAGCAAAATGTGGTGGCAGATGCACTCTCAAGAAAGGATGAGGATGTGGAAGCATTGTTGTGCATCATTTCTATTATCCAACCAGATTGGATAAACGAAGCAAGGGAGTAATGGAAGAATGAAGAAGAAGTGTGGGATTATTAGAAAGTTACAAGAAGATTCCAATACATCTGATACATTTAGCTGGAAAACTGATTCATTATTGTACAATGATCACTTATACCTCTGTAAGAATTCTGAGCTAAAACAAAAGATTATTATGGAATTGCACACTTCTCCCTTAGGAGGGCACTCAATATTTTTAAAAACTTACCACAAGGTTAAGAAGGAATTTTTTTGGGATGGCTTTAAATCAAATATTCAAAATTTTGTGGCAGAATGTTTGGTTTTCCAACAAAATACAATTGAAACAATTAAGACACCGGGTCTATTACAACCTTGATTCATTCCAAGCCAACGTTGGGAGGAGGTTTCAATGGATTTTATCATAGGTTTACGCAAGTCTGAGGGAAAGAGTGTCATCATGTTGGTAGTTGACAGACTTACCAAGTATGCACACTTTTGTGCATTATCACATCCATTTAAAGCCAATATAGTTTCTACTGCATTTATGGAAACAATTCAAAAGCTAGATGGAAACCCAAAGATTATTATAAGTGATAGAGATCCCATTTTCACTGGAAAGTTTTGGATAGAATTATTTTCTTGTCTTGGTACTCAGTTAGCTCATAGCTCATCTTATCATCCTCAATTTGATGGGCAAACTAAGATAGTAAACAAATGTTTGGAAGGATATCTTCATTGCTTTGTATTTGATAAACAGACACAATGGGTCAAATGGTTGCCTCTAGCAGAATGGTAGTATAACACTTCTTTCCATACAACAACAAAAATAGAAGGGTTATATTGTGATTCCTTTTAGGTTGGCTGGGCTATATTGTGACTCCTTAGACTCCTATATATAGAAGGGAGTTTTTGTGATTTGAATCATCGAAGAATTATTAATTTATGTAATGTAAAGGAGGTTCCCCCCTCGAAGAGGCTGAATTCTAAGGCGTTGATCTATGTTTTCTATCTTTTCTTGAGCTGGTTTCATAACATATGGTGAAACAAAATAAAATTCAAGTAAAAGGGGGATAAATGTCAGGCTCAGAATTTTGGAATCTCATGTTTTTGTAACATTCCACCTTAATAAAGCTATGATATTTGGAGCTCCAAATTAGCATCACATGGGTGAATGAAAGGTGAATTATTTGGAACCTAAGAGAAATTGCATGTAAAGGAGTTTGTCAGTAGAGTAATCGTGCCTCTTATAGGCAAGCATTAGGGGCCTTTTAAGGTCTAAAATGGGCCTCCTAAGAAAAATGTACAACCAAAATAAAATTTAAAAGATCTAATAGGATTCAAGATGGTAATGTCAACCATGGGGAATGATTCATCACATTTGGAGTAAAAAAACAAAAAGAGTAAAAAATAATAAAATAATAAAACTACTTTTAAAACTCGAATTTTCAACTTATATCTCTAAGGTTTTACTCAAATTTTGAGTGGGATTACTCATTGGATGAAAAATTTATTTTTTCATATAAGTACACATGTTGCATGCTTTCGATGGACCCTGCTATGCGAAAAATGAGAAATACATGAAAAAATGTGATTTCAATCATGTTTTTCATGTATTTCTCATTTTTTGTGTAGCAAGGTCCATAGAAAGTATGCAACATGGGTACTCCTTGGATTAGGAATCACATTCTACATCCAACGAGTGTTTGCGCTTGAAATTTGAGCAAACCCATAGGGAGATAAGTTGAAAATAGAAGTTGAAAAAATATTTTTTTTTCCCTCTAAAACTTGATGCTGTAATCTAATCTTATTTTATTATTTCCACTATTATTTTATAATTTCTTTAGGAGGCCCATTTTAGACCTAAAAATTCCCTAATGAGAGTGAGACAAATATCATTAGGTCAAGGTAGCAAGGACCACGATTACACATGATGATTTAAATGGATTTTGTTAATGAGCTAAGAAAAGTCATCCCTCAAATTGTGTGTACACTACAAAAGATTCAATGAAGATCAGAGCCTCAGGTACATGGGATTTTCTCACAAAAAGAAGAAGACCCTTCGTGAAGAGTACAAACTAACTAATATTTAGTTCTCAAAATGGAGAATCACACAGTGACCCATTTTCCGAAGTAATTGTATTGCAACCATAATTGGTGAGTGAACGATGCCCATTTTCATGTTTAAGGTAGTGGTAGAATTCAAGAAAGAGATGCAATTGTAGGATGTAGAAGCCATGAAAGAGTATAATTGCGGAGTATGAAAGGAAGAGTGAAGGCTTACAAAGACAACATCGATGATTTTTTTCAGTGAAACAAGACCCAATATTGCACTAGAGAAATGTGGGGGGAAGGAAAATTATTTCTCGTGAGCTATCTGGAGAGCTTTGTGTGTCATAACGTTGCTATGAGAGCTTTGTGTGTGATTCTCAAACTCAAATTTTCAACTTATATCTCTAAGGTTTTACTCAAATTTTGAGTAGGATTACTGAATGTATGAAAAATTTAATTTCTCATATAAGGAGTACACATGTTGCATACTTTCGATGGACCCTGCTATGCGAAAAATGAGAAATACATGAAAAAATCTGATTGCAATCATGTTTTTCATGTATTTCTCATTTTTTGTGTAGCAAGGTCCATAGAAAGTATGCAACATGGGTACTCCTTGGATTAGGAATCACATTCTACATCCAACGAGTGTTTGCGCTCGAAATTTGAGCAAACCCATAGGGAGATAAGTTGAAAATAAAAGTTGATTTTTTTTTTTTAATTTCTTTTCCCTCTAAAACTTGATGATGTAATCTAATCTTATTTTATTATTTCCACTATTATTTTATAATTTCTTGAGGAGGCCCATTTTAGACCTAAAAATTCCCCTAATGAGAGTGAGACAAATATCATTAGGTCAAGGTAGCAAGGACCACAATTACACAGGATGATTTAAATGGATTTTGTCAGTGAGCTAAGAAAACTCATCCCTCAAATTGCGTGTACGCTACAAAAGATTCAATGAAGATCAGAGCCTCAGGTACATGGGATTTTCTCACAAAAAGAAGAAGACCCTTCGTGAAGAGTACAAACTAACTAAGATTTAGTTCTCTGAATGGAGAATCACACAACGACCCATTTTCCGAAGTAATTGTATTGCAACCATAATTGGTGAGTGAACGATGCCCATTTTCATGTTTAAGGTAGTGGTAGAATTCAAGAAAGAGATGCAATAGTAGGATGCAGAAGCCATGAAAGAGTATAATTGCGGAGTATGAAAGGAAGAGTGAAGGCTTACAAAGACAGCATCGATCATTTTGTTTCAGTGAAACAAGACCCAAGATTGCACTAGAGAAATGTGGGGGAAAGGAAAATTATTTCTCGTGAGCTATCTAGAGAGCTTTGTGTGTGATTACGTTGCTATGAGAGGCCAAGTGAGCCTATGCTACAAAGGAGAAGCTAAGAGTGCCTATGCAGAGGAATGAGACCTAAAATTCCATAGAAAAAGACAAAGGAGAAGTGTTGAATGTATGTTGTTGAGAGTGGAGAGTCGAGAGCTATAACACCCTCCTCGCACATCTACCCAAGAAAATGGCCAACTAGGGTAAACATGCGACGAGAGGCCACTATGATATGATTCGACCTCCTAAGCCACATTAAGGAAGTGGAACCAATGGAAACACACCATACAGACATTAAACATCAACATTGGAACCCTCAGGAACTAATCAAATGTTTTAGGCATTGAGCCCCTCGGTCCCATTGAAATTTTGTAAAAATTGACCTATGGATTCTCTCATACTATGGGCATTACAAGGTACAGGTACCTATATATTCTCTCACAGGCATCCAATCTAGCATCTAGCGACTCTTTTGCTTAGTTTCGTGCCAGTTTACCTGGAAATTAAGCCACATTTTCAGGATGAGAACCTAGTTCATTACCCATAATTGCATGACACATTCAAAACAATAAGATAAAATGACAACACCATCACTAATGCAATTACTTGAATAAGGCCTTGATTGGACCCCTACTAGCCATGACAAACATTTCATCAAACATATCATGAATATGTAATCTACATGTGTAAATAACATATCTGACCATATGGGTCTCATACTTAGCTAAGAGTTATTAAGAAAAATTGACGCCTCAACAAATAAACTACCATTTCATCCATTATGTCATAGATACATTGATCATTTATTCACAAGTAGAAACATGATGACAACCATACATAGATATTTTCATAAAACATATAAATAGCCATCATAATAGTAGCAAAATAGTCATGAAATGACAACTATATAAACCACATATAAGTCACTATAGTACTCATAGATTTAAAAGGATAAATAACCTCATATTGATGATGCAAAACCCAAACCTAGGATGGCACTTCCACATTCCACTTGCTCGTAGAATGGCTAAGGAAAATCTCTCTTCGGCCATTCATCCCTGTGCCATATTCCAAGAATGAGTATGGGATCTCATAGAACACATCAATCCAAAACCATGCAAGGCTTGGAGAGGCCATCCACCTAAACCCATCAAAAAATGATTCCACCTCACGGTCATATGTCACAAAACCATCATTAGATTGGTCTCCATACAAGCCTTCTAGGGGTTCTACAGTGTTTTTCCAACCAAGGCTTCAAGGACTAATAACTCTATCCATAAATTTTACCGGACTTCTAGATCATTTTTCCAACTAGGACTTCCAAGACTAGTAACTCAACTCAAGCTCTTATAGGGCTTCCAAAGTGTTTGTCCAACTAGGGATTCCAGGACTAGTAACTCAACCCAAGCTAAGGAAACATGAGAACCAACCAAAACAAGCAAGGAAAACAAATCCATAATTTCCATGGTTATCTAGGAAATGGTAAGGGTAGGTAATCCACTGTCAATCTAGGAAATCCTCCATGCTAGTGATAGATCATGACAAAAAACCGACATGCATATGCCATGCATGACAAAAACAATGAGGATAACATACATGCAACACGACACCTACAAGAAAATCATGTTGTAGTTGTTAATGCTAGTTCCCTCTTATGCTTTCCTACTCTTCCTTTTCCTTCTTGCTCCAAAAATCCAAGTATGCCACACTCTCCAAGAGTTCTCCATGAAAGCTCTATCTCTCGAAGAGTATGACAAAGAGAGAGAGAGAATAATGAGAGAGCTCCAAAACTGAACTTATAGAAGGTTAGAAAATTCTTCCCAAGTGATTCTCATAAGCCTTTTTATGAATGAGGCCTCTATTTTCTTCATTTTCTATTATTTTCCTTCATTTTCCTCCTCACATGAAACCTGTGATCTTTCACCTCCCTTTTCTTCTAATTTTGATTATTTTCATAAATAAATGTGCTAAAAATGCTATTTTTCCTTTCCAAATTCTTAGCCATTGCCTTTGCCAATTACCTTAGCCATTAATCAATCACAAGTGATCCCCATAACTAGGATTTTTCCCAACTTTCAACTTGGAATATGTGTCCCATCAACCATGGTTATTATTTTTCCTTTATTAAATGTTTCTTACATGGAATTTTCGCAAGGGTTGTTACAAGAGAAGTATGATGTTGTGGTGTGGACATAGTGTTGAGAGAGCTATGATGAGTGACTATTGTTGAGAATAATAGTGGGTTACTACAAAATGAGAAGAGGATAGATAATTTTTCATGGGCCAAGAGCTGAGGAGAACATAGATCTAAAAATAGGCAAAGAGGTTGGCAATTATAGTGAGTAGTAAATTTTTTTTGACTCGGGAAAAGGGTGGAGTTGGTGCTTCCTGCTAGTGGGTGCTAGAAAACAATCATATGGATTTGGTGCTTCCTGTGAGTAGTGGCTGATAAACAGATGATGTAATAGAGTAGGTGCTCTCATTTTTACATCAATAACAACAACAAGCTTTCGTGGTTTTTTCCCAGAAGGGTTTCCATGTTAAATCTCTGTGTCATATATGTGTTTCTCATGATGTGTATTCTTGTGTTGACTCATATCGATGCAATTATGGTTTGTTAATTGTTTCTCTCATATACTGGATGCCAAATTTGAATGAGTAAATTGTCATAAAATTTTAAATTAGAGTTAATACTAATTCAATTCCCCTCTCAGTATTAACATTATTTCCAAGAATTGGTATTAGAGCCAAGTTGCTTCAGGAATAGCTTGATCGTTAAAAGGAAAATCCAAGGGAAATAATGGCTAATAAAGTTTGGCTAACAATAGAGGGAGTTCCATTTCTACATGGATAAGAATATGAGCTTTGGAAGATTAGAATGGAGGAATATTTGATGGCAATCAATGAAAACATTTGGATGTTTGTGATATATGGAGAGAGGAATTATTTTAATATAGAATCCAAGGAAATAATGACGAAAGGGATGTCTAAACCGGATCCTAAGGAAGTAAGGAACGATGAGATAACAACGGAAATGCTAGACATATTATAATTTCTATATGGAGGAGAAAGCTACACAACTCAAGAGGAGGTCGAAGAACCTTGTTGTTGAAGCTATGACCCTAAATTTGTGAAGGCTACAAATAATGATAAGAAGAGAAGGAAGAATAATAAGAAGGAATCCCAAAGGAAATATGCTCGAAAGATAGAAGATATTTCTTCTTATGAAAAAATTGTTGGTTTTCACTCCAACAATGGTAAGATATTTGTTTTTGATAAATGTAAATATATAGTTCACTCATTATATAGATGTTCATGTGAATCATGTGAGGATATAGATAACCACGTATACAGTACTAGTAATGAAGATAGAACTACTTTAGTAGCAATAATAAATAACATATCTTTTGAATAAAAGGAGAGTATATCCCAAAAAGAGAATAGGGGTATCAATTGGAAGTGATGAAGATGGAATACTCCTGAGACCTCTGGAAGATTATATCGACATAAAGATGGATTTATATTTTTGTTGTGTCTCATCTAGCACCTATGATAGTGAAGAAAATGATCTGTGTGAAAGGATCTATTTGATGAAGAATTTTATCTCTTCTCTAAAAGAGGTCAAGGAGCTATCAAATGTAAATCTCAAGCAAAAGGATAAGTTGCATGAGTATGAGATTGAGAATGAGAAGTTGAGAAAAACAATAGTTTATCTAAATGCTCAACAAGAATAGGATAGTAGATTGAATAGGAGGCTAACTGTTTAGCTAGATGAAAGAGAATCTAATTGTGAGAGACTACAAGTTGAAGTAGTCTCATTGAGACATGACCTAGGAAAGTAAAGTAAAGAATTTTCTCAATACCAAAATCTTCAGGAGAGCAGAAAGGCGTAGGATGAGATGCTTGTTAAGTAGAGATCCCCGCTCATCAAAGTTGGTTTAGGTTTCAATGAAGAAGTTAGATCCAACAAGGGAAAGACTGAAAAATCAACTACCCATATAAGGGAAGTTTGAAATTCCAACAACAACACAGGAAAATAATTTGTTGGATAACAACATCAGATGTAGGAATTTACAGGGTAAGTTCCTCAGACAGAACACCAAAAAAACACCGCTCACAACTAGATCACGGATCAATACACCAGTATTTTGACGTGGTTAAAACCATCAAAGAGGGAAACAGTCCACAACCTAAGCCAACACGGCCACTTCAGGCAATTTATTAATAAAAGAATGAAAATTTGCATAAGCTTCTCTCGTGAACGATTAACCTACAAATGACCCTCCATGCGCTTTAAATAGAATTCATGGACCAATCAGGTGTTAAGCCATGGATCAAGTGTCGGTAATACCGAAGAGAGAATGAACTGTCAGATCACTACATATCGTGACCGTCGGATTGTATGTTACAAATGTACATAGTAAAGAAACACACTTTACTTATACTTAACTATTCCTATGTGTCGGAATATCCTAACATCCCCCCTTAAGAACAACTTTGGATAGGATTGAAGGATTTACAAATATGACACAATAGGAGAAGGAAGGAGGAACTAGAGCCTATCCCCCCTTAGTGACAACTGCCTGAACTCCAACCATAAATCGAAGTTTAGTAAACTTCGCCTCTGTGAGAGCCTTTGTAAAGATGTCTGCAACTTGATCATCTGTTGAACAATATTGCAATTCAAGAACATGGTCATGAATGAGCTCTCTGATGAAGTGCATGTGTAGTTCAATGTGTTTGCTACGCTGATGCTGGACTAGATCTTTGCATAGTTGAATGGCACTTTGATTATCACACCAAAGTGTAGTCCGATGTTGTTGCTGAAAGCCAAACTCTGATAGGATCTTACGAAGCCACAAAGCTTCCTTACTAGCTTCTACGGCACCACGATATTCCGTTTCTGCTGAAGAAAGATAAATGGCACCTTGTTTCTTGCAAGCCCATGTAATAGGTCCTGAACCAAGAGTGAACACATAACTACCAGTAGACTTTCGATCATCAGGGTCACCAGCCCAATCGGAATCAGTGAAACCAACCAATAGAGGAGATGCTTCGGCACTATAATGACTGTCAAACTGAACTGTACCTCAAACATAACCAAGTATTCTTTTAGCTGATTTCCAATGACTTTCACATGGGGTTTTCATAAATCGAGCAATAAGACCAACAACAAAGGAAAGATCAAGATGAGTATGGGTTAGATACAAAAGTTTTCCTACAAGTTGACGGTATAAGGTAGCATCAACTTCATGGGAAGTACAAGTGACTGAAAGTTTGACTTCAGACTGAAAGGGAGAAGGAGCTGGCTTACAATCTTCCATGTGAAAATGGCGTAGAAGATCACAGGCATACTTGTATTGGGAGAGGAAAATACCTTCCTTGGATTGCAAGACTTGAAGACCAAGAAAAGAATGTAATTGTCCTATGTCTGTCATTTCAAACTTCTTTTTAAGGCTGGACTTCACATGGATGATAATGTTGGGATCACTACCACTGAGGATAAGATCATCAGCATACAGAACAAGAATGATAAGAGACTTGCCCACTTTCTTGGTGTAGACGGTATTGTTAGAATGACACCTAGAAAAGTCAGATTCTAAAAGAAAGCTATCCATTTTTGGCATACCAAGCTCGAGGAGCTTGCTTGAGACCATAAAGGGATTTCTTAAGCCGACATACAAGACTGGAGTCTATTTGTATAAACCCAATAGGTTGTTCCATATAGATTTCTTCATGAAAATCCCCATGCAAGAAGGCGGATTTAACATCCATCTGATGGACTTCGCATTTGAAAGAGGCAGCAAGGGAAAGAACAAGGTGGACAGAGTTCATTTTGGCAACAGGGGAGAAGGTTTCAGTATAGTCAATGCCTTCAACTTGTGAAAATCCCTTAGCAACAAGACGAGATTTATGTTTATCAACTTTCCCATCTGGTCCATACTTGGTTCTGTAAACCCATTTGCATCTAACAAGTTTTCGTCCCTTTGGTAGAGGAACAAGATCCCATGTATCGTTTGCCATAATGAACAATATTCTTCATTCACAGCTGCATCCCGATATGGATGGCCTGAAGCTTCTGCAAAGGTGTCAGGATCATAATTCGCTGAGACTTGAGCCAGTAAAGAAGAGGCTCTTTCAAACTGAGAACGTGTATGACGCTGATCTGTAGGATCACCGACAAGATCACCTGCTGCATTCCGAGTAGCACAGACCCATTTTGGAAGTGAAGGAGCTGAAGGAGGATCGTGAGAATGTGGGGGAGGATTGTCATCCTCACTTTCATCATCTGAAGAAGAAATATGTTCAAAAGTAGAAGAGATAGAGAGAGGTGGCACATGTGTCAAACTAGGCTCATAGGCCGATTTATTTTCATCAAACTTTACATCTCCTCTAATGATAACATTTTTGGACTTAAATGGAATAAGTCTATATCCTTTGACATCTTCAGAATATCCAACAAAAATACATTTTTCACTCTTAGGTTCTAAAGCTTTATGTTTCTCATCTAGAATATGGGCCCATGCTTCACTTCCAAAAACACGAAAGTGACTCACATCTGGTTTAATTGAGCTCCATGCTTTTTTAGGAGTGATATTCTTTAAAAGTTTAGTAGGAGTGCGATTTATTATGTAATTTCCACAGTTAATTGCTTCTGTCCAATAATTAAGACTAAGTCCTTTAGATTGAAGCATACAATTAGCCATTTCCTTTAAGGTGTGATTCTTCCTTTCAACTACACCATTTTGTTGTGGAGTATATGGAACAGTATGTTGCATTTGAATTCTATTCTTAGTGCAAAAGTTGATGAAGTCATTTTTAACATATTCTCCGCCATTATTAGATCTTAGCTTAAGAATTTGATGTCCAACTTGTTTTTCAACAAAGGCCTTAAAGGCCAAGAATTTGTTAAATACTTCACTCTTGAGTTTTAAGAAGTATACCCAAGTGCGTTTGGAGAAATCATCAATGAAAGTTAAGAAATAATTGTAGCCAGAGAAGGAAGCAATTGAAAGTGGACCACATAAATCACTATGCACAAGCTGTAGAGGGGCCTAGGCGTGCCAAGAGGCACGTTTTTCAAAACTGTCCTAATGTTGTTTTCCGAGTACACATCCGGAACAAACACCATCTCTACAAGATACCATAGGAAGACCTATCACCATATTTTCTTTACATAGATTCTGAAGGGAGAGATAGTTTAAGTGACCAAATCACTCATGCCAAAGTTTGCTCACTTCATCATTATGAGTAACAAATACTGAGGGAAGATTTGATGACCCAAAGTTGTGAAGCTTACACAACCTTGTAGAATCATCAGCAATGCCAGTAGCTAAAATCTGTCTAGGATCCTTTAGTTCCTTAATTACAACATTGTGAGGTGAAAATTCAACGATTTTACCTTCACCTGAATGAGTTATCTGATATATAGATAGAAGGTTACAGGATAAGGTTGGAACACATAATACATCATTAAATTGACCATTGTGTATATGAACAGTTCCAGTCCCTACAACACTAAGAGATCTATCATCACAAACATATATATCTTTGGTGTTACAATCATTTAAAGAAGAAAACATGGCTTTATTTATGGCCATGTGATAAGAAGCTCTAGAATCAATGAGCCACTCATGAGAATGAGAGGAAGAAGATACGTTTAGTGCATAGCCAGACCGAGATGCTTGAAAACCACATGCCGAAAGTGCCATTCCTGAAGATGAATTTGAAGAGTGCTCCAAATGGATGTTATGCTTCTTCATTGTTGCTTCCAAGGATTCCATCTTCTTAAAGAATTTAAATTCTAAGTGGCCATCTCGATTACAAAAGTTGCAATGTCTATCAGTCTTGTTCCCTTTGTTTTTATTTGCCTTATCATTCTGGTGAAATGATTTTTCATTTTGAGGCTGAAATTGCTTAGGACCCTTGTTTGGTTTAGGACCATTCTTTTTAGGATACGACTTCTTAGGATTCTTTGAGTTTGGTTGTTGCTGGGCGGTTAACGCTTTCTTAGAAGAGTTTCCAAGATTAAGAAGACCAAGGTGTAAGAGTTTTTCTTGTTCTCTTATTAAAGAATCACAAAAAGAATCAAAGGAAGGGGGCTTGTAGTCGTGTCCTTGAGAAACGAAGGCTTCTCTTGTAGAATGGAAGGTGGAAGGTGGAAACAAACACAGAGTAGGTTGGTCCCAACTTAGTAAGAATGCAATAGATAAGGGAACTATCTTCTTTCTTAACCTTACCACCTTCCAAGAGAAGTCTAAGGGTCTTGAACTTGGACAAAAAATCTTCAATGCAAGAAAAATTATTGGGGTCCAATGTAAGCAACTCATTTTCAAGTTGGTGGGCTCTAAGTTCCTTTTTGATTCTGAAACTTTAGTAAGCTGTTCCATTTCTTTATCAGGAGTATCAATTTGTGCAATATGGAATCTAAGATCAGGAGAGATAGATATCCCTATCAACCCACGTGCTTGATCTTATCTATTTTCCCATTTAGCTGCCTTCTCTTCATCTTTCGGCTTGGCTTCTTGGCCTGAGGCTATTCGGTAAAGACCTTTACTTCTAAGTAAATCCACAATGTAGGACCACCATTGGAAGTAGTTGGTGCTGTCAAGAATGACTTGGCAAGGACTTTCCATTTTAACAGAAACTAAAGCTATATATGCTAAAACAAAGTGTTCTAATGGAAATATCTCGAAAAATTAGGTTGGTTAAAAAAAAACGGCTCTGAAAACGGCTTCCAGATGAAGAAGTTATGGCTTTTTGAAAAAAAGTTGATGAAGGCGCTGACAAAGTGCGGGAATGTGCGAAAATGAAAAAAAAAAACCCTTAAAAAAGGAGATTTGAACCCAAGACCTCTACTCTCATAAATTAGCTTTGAACCAAGTGAGCTATACAAAAGGTTTGAGAGAGAGAGAGAGAGGACGGGGGGGGGGATTTGTTTTCTTTTGGCCACTGAAGCTTTGGATTGCGTGCTTGCTTGAGAAAGCTCTTTTTTCTTCCTACAAAACAAAAACACAAAACCCAACACAGACATACAAAAAAACAAGCCTTATGGCTTAAAGTTAGCTTTACCTGGAAACTAAATATTTTCCTCAATGTTTCTGATTTTCCGAGATCACACTAAGGCGCAAGGAAAAGAGCATACGCATGAGAAAAATCCTTCCTTTCTGTTTCTAATTTTCCCAGATCGCACAGAGTCGCAAGGCAAAGAGAATACACAGAAATGAAAGGTATAGATCCGGTAATAAAAAAGAGCTAAATAAACCGAAACCGAAATAAACAGAGAGAAAATAATTGTAAATTGCAAATAAACACTGTATACCTCCAGATCTTAAAAATGACGCAGCTAGGGCTACCGGAAACCTTTTCGCGTGAAATGAAAGGGGTTCCTCACTAGAACATATGATCCTAAAATAACAGAGCAGTCCTCTCGGCCCGAAAGCAGTCAGAAATAGAAGATATAAGAGATGGCAGTCGGATGCAGTTGTATCGGCTTCATATTTGGATCACCAACAGACGCGAACCTCAAATAGCTCTGATACCATGTAGGAATTTACAGGGTAAGTTCCTCAGATAGAACACCAAAAGGACACCGCTCACAACTAGATCACAGATCAATACACCAGTATTTTGACATGGTTAAAACCCTCAAAGAGGGAAACAGTCCACGGCCTGAGCCAACGCAGCCACTTCAGGCAATTTATTAATAAAAGAATGAAAATTTACATAAGCTTCTCTCGTGAATGGTTAACCTACAAATGACCCTCCATGCACTTTAAATAGAATTCGTGGACCAATCGGGTGTTAAGCCACGGATCAAGTGTCAGTAATACCGAGGAGAGAATGAACTGTCGGATCACTACATATCGTGACCGTCGGATTGTAAGTTACAAATGTACATAGTAAAGAAACACACCTTACCTAACTATATACTAGACCAAGTTATACTTAACTATTCCTATGTGTCAGAATATCCTAACATCAGAAAGGAAAGCAATAGCAGTAGAAAATGAAAATCAAGTAAGAGAATGCTAAGAAGCAACAACAAGAAGAGAAACAGAAGAGAGCCAAGCAACAACTAGAAAGAGTGGAAGGAAAAAATGAAAATTTCTATGGAAGGCACATAAAGAACCAAAATAAGTCTTTTTACCCTTAAGGAAAAAGCCTTCAAATAAATTGTAACTTCTCCCATCAAAAGAAATTTTATGGATATTGTTTTTCTTGCAATAATTTTGGACATAAATCCATACAATATAGATGGGATGATATAAAACAAGATGTGTTGGGTAGAAACAACCCAAGAATGCACAAATTGGCCAAGAGTAAGCATGTTGGCAGCAATAGGAGTTTTGACAAGAATGTTGTTGAGAATAGTAACTCCTCTACCTCATTCTGGTGCTATGTCAAATGCTACAATTGTGGCAATCTTGGGCATAAGACATGAAGTTGCAAATATTAGAAGAAAAATAATACTACTCAGCATATGCATGCAAATATTGCAACTTGGGCAATGAAGGAAAAACTGAACAAAAGAGAAAGCTAATATGGGTTTGTCTTCAGTTCTCTATTTCAAAATAGAAATATGAAAAGAGGAGGAATATATCAAAATAAAACTAGGAAGAATGAACCTATTATCCTTGTGGTCCACCCTTTTGTAAGGAAGAAAGGAAGCAATAATATTTGGGTGAACAAAGAGGAGGTGAAAGAGAAGTGTCCTCCAGCCATGTGCAACCAAGAGAAATTCCAAACATCGGAAAAGAAGAAGTTAGATGATAATTATTTTGCGAGAACTCGAACATTGAATGTTTGGAAGAAGGAGGATCTTTTCTCAAGGGGAGTATATCCTTTATTTCTCTTCAGTAAAGGAAGAGAATGGTCTTAAGGGAGGCCAAATAATTCAGATGCAAGAAGATAGAAGGAAAAAATAGAAAGTTGCATATGATTGTTGAAGCTAGGGCCAAGTCCCCATGTTGATTACAATAGTGTGGTGTATTTGTTTATTTAAAATGTATTAGAATTGAAAGAGAAATAGAAAAGAGAAACCAAAATGGTTTCATGGGAAGCCCACAAAAGCATATTATGTTGTGGGAAGAAGAAGATGAGATGCAGCAAAAACATGGAGTGACAAAAGGTTCACAACCAAGTGAGGTACACAAGATCTATCCTCACACAGATGTTGGATGTCAAAGAGAATTGGCTCAAGGGGAGTTGTTCTATTAAGAAATAGCAAGAAAAAATTCTCAGCATTTGGAAGAAATATTTCTCAGGAAATGGAAGGTTTGCATCTTGGGTGAAATACCCATACTTCATTTAAGTTGTGAATTTGATTTCCCTAGCACTATTGTGTTCATGAAACACAATCTATACAAGCTTTGAATGTTGGTTAGATTTCAATTGGTATCACTATGTCAATTGGTCATCTAGGTCCATATGGAGTATATTTTTGTGCAAATGGACACTTCTTTTTGAAAGGAAGTATTAGAGTTTTCCTGGTACAATATTAAATTTACATCATCTTATTTTGGTGCAATTGGTATTATTTAATAAACAACCCATATTTGGAGTAGCTCTATCTCAGGGGGAACATAATGGATTAATGTAGATGTTCAAGAGAAGTTTGCAAAGAAAAATGCATAGTAGAAAAGAAGCGGATTTAAGCCCTTTGCCATTTATGTTAAAGGGGGGGAGAAGCTTATTAGAGAACAAGCTGTGATGGTCCAAGCAGAGGAAAGAAAGCCATTGGTGGCTCATGCAAGGATATGTTTGGAAGAAGCATGAGGATTGGCCATCAATTTGGAAAAGTGAAGAGGTGTTTCCATCAATGGTAAAGGGGGAGATTGTTGGACAAGTGGCGTTGTCTGTTTCTCTACTCAGAGTAAGTGTGTTGGCATTGATGTCAATAACCATGCTGAGAGATCAAGTTGGGTAGTTGGAATTTCCTAACAGTTAGAAAGTGTGTTGGCATTGATGCCAACTAGATTAGTCTTATGAAACCAGCTCACAAAAATATAGAAAAGATAGATCAACGCCTTAGAATTCATCCTCTTCGAGGGGGAAACCTCCTTTACATTACAAAAATGAATGATTGTTTTTTTATTCAAATGACAAAACCTCCTTTCTTTATATAGGAGTCTAAGGAGTCGCAATATAACCCAGCCGACCTAACAATAATAATATAAAGGCACAAAAATAACAATAGAGGGATTCTATGGGGCATAGTAATAACAGTATGGGGACAATAGGGGTACAACAATATTAATAAGGGATACAACTACAATAGTAATGGGGTAATCACTAGTATTATAGGGACCTAACATGCCCCTCTCCTTCAAAAATGTGTTGTCCTCAATGGTTGAGTAGTTTTAGATGCTTCTATATAAAATTCTCATCCTCCCATGTGGAATCTTCAGCATATAAGTTCTTCCACTTGATGAGATACTCTGAAATTGATCGATTTCGTAGTTGTCGAGTTCTTGTTTCTATGACTACTTCTGGTTCCAATATAATTTTTCCTTCCTTGTCAAGTTCTGACAATATTTTTTGAACTGGGAGCTTGTCGCCTATAACCTTCTTTAAACATTAAACATGGAAAACTATGTGCACTCGAGAAGTTGGAGGAAGCTCCAATTTGTATGCCATAGTACCAATCTTTTGCAACACCTTGTATGGACCATAATACTTCGGTGATAATTTATTATCCTTCTTAGCTTGCTTGAGGGACATTTGTTTATATGGTTGTAGCCGTAGGATACCCAATCACCTACATCAAAACTTCTTTCACTGCGATGTTGATTTTCCTGTTGTTTCATTCTATTTTGTGCCAACACGAGGTTATCCTTTAAGAGTTGGAGGACTTGTTGTTGATGCTTGATGTGATGTTCCACTGCTTGAACCTTATAATTCTCTCTTAAATATGATGTGATGGATGGTGGATGATATCCATAAAGTGCCATAAATGGGGTCATTTTTTTTGTTGTATGGAAGGAAGTGTTATAGCACCATTCAGTCAGAGGCAACCATTTGACCCATTATGTTTGTTTATAATAGACAAAGCAATGAAGATATCCTTCCAAACATTTTTTTACTATCTAAATTTTCCCATCGGATTGAGGATGATAAGATGAGCTATGAGCTAACTGAGTACCTAGACAAGAAAATAATTATGTCCAAAAATTTCGAGTGAAAATGGGATCTTTGTCACTTATAATAATCTTTGGGTTTCCATGTAGCTTTTGAATTGTTTCCATAAATGTAGTAAAAACTGTATTGGCTTTAAACAGATGTGATAATGAAAAAAGTGTGCATACTTGGTATGTCTGTCAACTACCAACATGATGACACTCTTTCCCTCAGACTTGGGTAAACCTGTGATAAAATCCATTGAAACCTCCTCCCAAGGTTGGATTTGAATGGATAAAGGTTGTAATAGACCCGGGGTCTTAATTGTTTCAACTTTATTTTGTTGGCAAACCAAACATTCTACCACAAATTTTTGAATATCCGATTTAAGGCCATCCCAAAAAAATCCCTTCTTAACCCTGTGGTAAGTTTTTAAAATTCTTGAGTGCCCTCCTAAGGGAGAAATGTGAAATTCCATTAGAATCTTTTGTTTGAGTTGCGAATTCTTACAAAGGTATAAGTGATCTTTGTACCATAACGAATCATTTTGCCAGCTAAATGTATCAGATGTACTGGAATCATTTATCCAATCTGGTTGGATAATAGAAATGGCCACAACAATGCTTCCACATCCTCATCCTTTCTTGAGAGTGCATTTTCCACCACATTTTGCTTCCCTTTTTTGTAGATGATTTCAAAGTCATAACCCAACATCTTTGTGACCCACTTTTGTTGCTCTTCAGAGGATAATATTTTTTCTAAAAAATGTTTAAGGCTATCATGATCTGTTTTTACCTTGAAGTGTCTTCCCATTAGGTAGGGTCACCATTTCTTAAGTGCATGTAGTATTGCCAACATTTCGTTCTCATAAATAGCTTTGTGTAAAAACTTTCCCTTGATTGGACAACTTTCAAAAGCAATGGGTCTTTCATCTTCCATTAAAATAGCACCAATTCCATTTCCTGAAGCATCACATTCCATAATAAATGTTTTTGTGAAGTCGAGTGTAGCTAAGACCGGTGCTTGGCACATTGCCTCTTTAAGATGTTCGAAGGCCATTGTTGCTTCTGGAGTCCACAATTGTTCTTTGAGGTTGATATAGTTGGAGATATTGTGATAGCACTTATTTGTGCTATTTGTTTTATTCTAATAACATAAAGAAATTAATCTATGATAATTTTAACCCTTAAATAAACCATTAGTTTTAAATATTAAAATATTCTTTCTAACCCTTAAATTAATCTAATATTTATATTTTTTATTTCACTTTTATGAATAACTATTAGATTTAAATTAATTTAATTTAATTAATTAATTTTAATATATATCTATAATTATAAGTGTATGAATGAGTCCCTTTAACTTACATTTTAATAAAATTATAACTAACTATTTATATATTACTCTAATATTTTATAACTTCTTATAACTAACTACTCTAATATTTAAATATAATAACTTGGATAACTTACTATTAATTTAAATTAATTTATTTTATAATTAATTTATTTTAATATATATTTATAATATCATAATTATAGTTTAAATTACTCTATTATCGTACCCTTAAATTACTCTAATACTTAGATATAATAACTTTGATAACTAACTATTAATTTAAATTAATTTATGTTATAATTTATTTTTTAATATATATTTATAATTGTAAGTATATAAAAGGGGTCCATTTACTTTTATTTTAATAAGAGTATAAGTAACCAAAGCAACTTATTTAATTAAATAATGGTTATACCCCTAATCCTGTCCTAACTAACCAGTCAAATCTTGTTGTTGTCAATATAGTCGTTACCTGGTCAAGGAATATAGCCATTGGAGGTTCTACTCTATCTATTTAACATGCAGAGCATAATCTATTGATTCAACTTGTCCTGACGATCAACCACACTAGTTGGTTCAAAATGCGTCGACAAATGAAATATCATGCGATTTACGCCAAAAAATCTCTCATAAAGTTAATATGGATCACAAAAGCCTCAATTCAACAATAGTGAATGTGTTGATGAGATTATAATATCCATCATGTTAATCTACTCTCTTGGCAAACCACTAGCTATCATATTTGACTATGAAAAGTTTATTGCTGACAGAATGCATGATCATTTCATAAGGTTAGAAAATGAAAGAGTGTTCAAGTATTATTCAGTCTTTTATCATTTATTTTTGTATTACCAAGTTGATAAGTTTCCAATTGCCCTCCAAAAGCTTGATACCAAAGGAAACCCTAGATCAGTCATCTTCTGTACTTCTTTGATTCATGAATTTGAATCTCAAGGCTCCTATATAGATTTCATAGACATCTTCGTGTATCTTGTGACAACCATGCTACCGGGAAGCCCTCCACCTAGAAACAACAAAGATATCAAGAGGATCCTACAGTTATCAAAACAGTACAAAGTAGGGGATTCGTACTTGTAGCAAAACCATACTATAATCAGAATTTATGGATGTGAATTTCTGCCTTACAAATTTCCAAAGTACCTCCCCTTGGGATTGTTTTCTTTTGAGTATTATATACAAATAATAAATTTGGATGAGGTGCACTTTGTAAGAGCCAAGAAGAATACCCAACTCAGAATAAAGGATTAGCTAGGCCCATTCATTTGTAACAGTAGAGAAGCAGGAAGGGAGGCAGATGAAATCCTTCAAATATTGAAACTGAAACAAAGTTTCATGTGGACCTATGATCCCTACAAGTTCATTTCTAATAGGAGACAAAAGAATAAAGTATCTCCTTACATCCACAACTAAATCCCCAAAATTGAACAATATGCTAATCAATCTGAATGGGTGGAAGGCACTTTGATAGATCGAGATAGTACAGGGGTGGCTATTGATAATGTATTAATGGACTTAGATAGAAGACTTGATGGGGATTCCTTTGTACGGGTTCCAGGAGAGTCTCAGTCTCAGAGACAAGCACAGGGCCACACTAGGTAGATAGAAGCAGCAGGTCCATCAACAGAGGCAAGACCATAAGGACAACTACAATCTTCAAAACAAGCAGAGCCATCAAAGCAACCAGAGCTTTCAGAACAACCAAAAGAATATGAGCAACCCAAAATTTCAGAGGAGCTTTCTCAACCTAAAATAATCATGAGAAATCCTCCTATTTTTCATACTCCTCGTAATGAGGAGAGGAGCCTTAAGAGATACAGAGATGAGGCCACTCCTTCCAGTAGGCCTGCAATCTGAACATTTTCTAAGAGGCAAAGGTTAAACCCAAATGTAGATCAAGAGTACATTGAGGAAACAGTAGGGACTTCAAGAGTAGGAAGGATAGAAAGTGGGCTCACCATTCCTTTAGGAGGGACACAAGAACATTCCACCTCTCAAACTCAAATGTTAGAAAGGCAGCAGAGTGTGGAAGTATCCTCTTTCAGGGCTCCCACTGGACAGAGCTTAGATATCAAGGAAAAATACAAGGAAATCAAAGCAAGGAATGAAAGATTAAAATTTCAAATCTATGCACATTATCTAAAGATGGTACCAACAAACTAGACAAGGCTAATGTCGGCCTTTGACATAAAGGAGGGTAAAATGCAGATGAGATTTCTCAAGCCAACTGTCCAACAACCAAAGTCAATGGTAGATTATTTTTAAATAGAATTTGACGTCATGGCAAAGGATATCCATCCTATTGACTAAATTGAGTTGCATAAGAAAACTAGAGGAATGGTCTATTCCACTATGACCAACAAAGCTATAACAACTCACCAATTTTAGAAGTCACTAAATAACATCTCAACACAATTCCAATTGGAAAAGGCCTCGTCTCTGGCCAAAGAGACTGGAATAAATTCCTTAGAGGACTTGGTCATAGAGCTGGGACATGATCCCAAGGATGTTAAAGCAGTAGAGAAACTGATAAAGAATAAAAATGATGACATAGATTCACTAAAGAAGTAGCTCAAGCTTCCTCCTCTCCATCACCCTCAAACAGCTGAAGTTTCGAAGACATAGAAGGAGCAAGAACTTGTGGACCTAGTCCTTAGGTTAAATGATCAATTGAAGGAAACTGAGAAGGAATTAGATAAGTTGATACAGTCCAAGCAGAGTGAATTGACCACCGCTCCTCAGAATGTAATACCTACAGTTTCCACAGCAGTACCCTCCACTTTGGCAGTTGCCTTAGCACCAACAATTCCACCAGCAACAACATTGCTAGCGACAGGTACTACGTCAGGCACAGATACATGTACCTGCACAAAGACACCCACAGAGAAAACTGCAAAATTGATCAAGGCCATGGAAGAAATGAGTATCCAAGCCACTAAGATTAAGAAGCTCAGAGAACATGTGTCAAGTTTAGAGACCAATTGTAAACTTGTACAAATATAGCATAAAGAATAAACTCAGAGGAACCTGTGGATGGTAGAAAGGATAAAAGCCCTTGAGAAGGATTTAACAATTCAAGAACCATTGGGAGACATGAGAGAAATCCTTTGGGTCAACATCATTGATTCCATTAATGATGTTTGGCCTTCTATTCAGATTATTTTTGAGAAAACATAATTGGTCAAGATGGCCACGAAGGCAATGAACAAAAAAGTGGAAGAACTGGGAAATAAACCAGAAAAAGCTAATTAGTTGATTACCTTTTTGAATAGCAAAAATAGACATGAACTAGAATAAGTAGATATACATGACAACATAGCAACAATGATAGAGATCAAAAAAGTCCTCACTAAAATAAATTTAATGTTAAATTTGGAGAAAAGGTGTGAGAGCATCCAAAGAGACATTGATAGCTTCATGCTCAACTGTTGCATCTTAAGAGAAAAAGGACTTCAAATTCCTATGGTGATACATGACAAATTGATGACCTAAGAAGATTACATTGATAAATTAAACAAACTAGCCAAAATCCAAGCTAGTACTTCAGGGGGGAAATCTTTGCTCACTAGAAGAGTGATTTATGATGGCCTAGAGAATCTATTCTAAATTGAACATGAAGTCAAACACTTGTTCACAAGAAAACCAAATTTTGCTAAGTATACAGAAGCTAATGAAATCTACAGGAAAATGATCATAATGAAGTTCCCTGATAATGAATGGTGGGCCAGTTTGACTAATTTACTATAAGTTACTATAGTAAATCTGTAAGGTAAAAGGTAACTGCCAAGTAAAACATGTGAAAGAGGATCAAAGCAGAACAGGTAAAGAGTATCAGTAGGTCGAAGATGAAAGTAATTCCAGCACATAACTATAAGACAAACTGCAAGAGCCAAATCTGAGCAACAATAGCTAGAACAGTCACAATTAAAGGGATAGCAAACAAACAGTTCTCCATTTGTCTTTATCATCGTGTTGAAGATATTTTCTATTTCCTAGAATAATTCTCCTATTGTTATGAGATATTTTGTATCAATTTTTGTATAAATACTTCACAAATTGAAGTAATTAGTGTGGATTAAAATACATTTCTGTAGAAATTATTTTTGAGCCAAAGAGATTTTGTACTCAAGATTGGACTGGTTTTACTGGAAATGAAATAAAGCTAAGGACATTTCACTGGATTCTTGTACACAATTGGAACAAATAAGTATCATTTTCTCATGTTTAAATATTATATTCTCTTGATGTTATGAAATACCCATATGTGTCTCTTATAAATCTTAAAATAAAACAACGAATGATATCATCGGAATTAGCTTAAGTGCTCTGTGTTTTAACTATTTTCTTTCTTTATGTTTTCTACTAAATTTTCTTAGTCTGGGAATCCTTAACTGTTCCCTTACTTCCATATTTTACCCCTGCTTTGGTCCATAGTAAAGGATTCTTCAATTCCCTTTACTACTGACCATCCTTCCTTTCTTCATTTTAATCATGGTTAAGGATTCTTCATTCCCCTTGGCTCTGGTTAGGACTTTTGATTCATTTAAACCTGCAAATTTGTTCTTGTTATGCTAGCCTACCTTGTGGACTCTTACCTCAGTGATAGATCAAATCCAGTTAAACCTTTCTTGACTGAATCCATAGCCCAATGGCCTAAATATTTGCTCTACCCATATGTCTTCTTAATTCCACCACCGAATCAAAACAAAACAATCTTGAACATTAAGAACTAGCCTGAAATATTATTCAAACAAATTTAAATTATAAAGAGAGAGTCGTCTCTAGACTTAGGTTGGCTAGTACCTGAGTCTAAAAGATTGGTTTATGGTTACATCGAACTATTCCTTCTTTAATAGCTTCTAAGGAAGAAACTTGAGTGATAACATAGTGGTGACTCTGTTGGGGATTCAAAACCCTCAGTTTTATTAAATCTTTGAGAAATTCAAACTTTTATTTTCAATCATCTTAAAGAGTTATTAGCAGTTATTTCCAAAACTTTCATATAAAAAATCAAAATAATCATTAGAAACTTGAAATCTGGCTTCAATGAGAACTCACTATACCAGGGCTAGCCCTGATCCAAATCCTCCCCTTGTATTTGAAAATCCCAACCTTATTCCAAGAATCATCAGAAGACATGAAAGTTCAATAAGTCCTAGACCTATTGTTAGGTCTAATTTGTGCCCTGTGAAGTTGTTATTCATTGAAGATATCCCTTTTGACGAGTATTTTGACCTATCTCTGTTCAGAACCAAGTCTGAAATTGAACTTGTAGACACAGTCCTAGATCCGAAATTCATCGGAGAAGTTGAGGTCCAATGAGCCAACTTGTCAATTGACCAGTACCTTCTAAAATCACCTTAATCATCCCTTACCACTGATAGAATCCCTAAACTTTTTGAGTCAGCTTCAACAACTTTTAGCTCATGATTGTTTCCCCACAACTCTGAATATCAGCACTCATCTCCATTCATACCTGTACTTCCCCATTAGCCCATCACTACGCCTCAAATACCCATTACCCCTATTACCCCAAGTCCCCTTGTTGTTCCAAACCCACTAGTTACCCCAACTCCTATCCTCAATCCTATACAACTTAGAGCTATGGTCCTTAGATATGCCCCCCTTGTGATGCCTACTCCTCAAGGTGCATTACTAGCAGATTATCAAAGTAAAATTACCTCATTCAATGGCACTAGAACTTATACAACACAACGACACACTAAGAAAATGACAGACTATTTCGAACTCCATGAAGTTGACATATGAGATGTCCAAATGAGAATCTTTGTCTAAAGTCTAGCTGGAGAAGTGAGAACATGGTTTAGATCCTTGCCCCCTCAGAGCATAGATAGCTTAGAATTCCTTTACCAACAATTCTTAAATAGGTGGGAGAAGAAAAAGAACCCCCTTCAAATTCTATTTGAATATGAAAACCTTAAAAGGGGACCAAACAAAACTGTTCAAGACTATTGTACCAAGTTTAATAATGTCTATAATGCAATCCCTCTTGACCTTCGGCCTCCACCTGGCTTAGCCCTAATTAAGTTTCTAGACAAGCTTGACACAGATGTGGCTTTTCAACTTAGAGAAAGGAATCCCCCTACACTTGAAGATATGCAAAGTGTAGCAGTTAGTGTGGAAGCTAATCTGTTATCCAAAAGAGGTAGGGTTAGAAATCAGAGAAGAACACCTTTGAAAGATGGAACTTCACCCTTTGATAAAAAAATGGATGCTTTGGCTAAATGAATGGAAAGGTTAATGTATAGAATAGAATTCATTGAAAGGAAACCTCACTGGGATAACCAACAGGCTAATCCAGTGAGGAATCCAAACTTTAGGAAAAGCGAGAACCAAAACATAGGTAAAATTGGGCCCGATCAGAACATTAGGCCACCTTTCCAAGAAAAATATGCTGAAACTTCCAACCAAGAAGACCCTAAGATAGACACTTGAATCAACCTTATGGGCTTAGATGATGAAGAAATTGTTTTTCTAAGTCAGGATGATCAAGAATTATACATGCTTCAATAGTTACAGACCCAAACAGGAGAATCTTTTGACTATAAGCAAGGGTATGACTCTGCTATTTTCAAAGTTCATAAATAGTACAACTTAAGAAGCAAAAAGAACATTGATGTTCCTAATCAGAATAAAAAAGAAATACATAACCAGCCTAAGAATGTAAAAGCTACAAAACATAATCCTCAAGTTACTAAAACCTTACAAATCCTTTCTAGACGACATCAAAATCCTCCTAGTCCCACCATTGAAGATGTAACAAATAACCAGCCTTCTAAAGAGAAACCTTCCACCTCAATTTCCCTCAAGGGAACAGTGGAACAACCTCCAGAAAACATATTAGAAAATTCAATCGAAAACACTAAGAACAATGAAAAAAAAGAAAAGACTACTCAAAACCTTGGGGAAAAAATTTCAAATGTTCAAATAGATAAAGCCCCTCTGCCTTTCAATTTGGGAGCAGAGGTGGCCAAACTCAAAATCTCAGTACCTCTGATAGAATTGGTTAAGCATGAAACTTACAGATCTCAACTTAGTAAATCTTTGAACTTCGTTGAAAATGAAGACTCTGTGAATCTATTTGATGACCAACTTAAGTTAATTTTTAGACTAGATGTTAATGGAAAGCTAGTTGAAGGAGGGATACAACCCTTCTACATCAGCCTTAACATCCATGATAAAACCTTACATAATTCCATGCTTGACTCTAGTGCCTCACATAATCTTATGCCTAAGTCCGTAATGGAAAACTAAACTTGGATATCACTAGGCCTTCGAAGGATCTATTTTCCTTTGATTCAAGCCAAGTTAAATGCTTAGGTCTCATAAAAGATTTGTGTGTTTCCCTAGTTCAATACCCTACCAAGACCATACTTATGGAGATCATTGTCGCTAACATACCACCCAAGTATGGTATTTTGTTGTCTAGATGTTGGGGTGCCAAACTCTAGGGATCTTTGCAGCTAGACATGTCTTATGCTACCATATCAGTCTTTAGACACCCCAAGAAACTGTATAGAGAGAATCTGATGAAGTATGTAGTAAGTGTGATGCAGGAAAGTGTTCCCTTTGTGGACAGAGGCAACCCCTCTAGCCCTAGAGTGGGTCTAGTCACAAACAAGGAGATATCAACAATAATTTTCCTTAAATGGTTTAGAGTTGGAGGCCTACCTCAACCGGTGGTCGATGGAGTTTCGGTGCGCTGCTCTAGCTTCCGCTTCCTTCTCCTCAAAGAGTGATCAACAACCTAAAACAAAACAAAGGAAATACAACAAAGCATGTAATCCGGCAACAACGATGAACCATTTACTCATAAAGTCAATAAGTCATGAGCTATCAAGTACATTGCATATGAGACATAGGAAAACATCATTGATTGCATTAACATAAAAATGAGAGTCAGCTTACAATCAATGTCTTGACGTCACAAGCCTCCTCAGTAGGGTCCAGCCAGCATGTCCTTCAAGCATTCACTCTATGATGATGGATCTCCCAAAATATAAAGACTCTCTCACTCATAAGTTTCACACAAGATCAAAGGCACTTCATAATCCTTCCTCAAACTATGAACAATCCCACACTCACACCAGCTATCTAGCAAACTCACAAAGCACTAACAACACTGCTCTATCAGCCAAGTAACACAAACTATCCAACTAGCCATCCATAGCAATGGTGAGAGTTTAAATAGGAGGAGGAGCCTCCATTAAAATGGTAGAGGAGAGCTTATCATTAAGGAAGGTGGCTTAATTGGTGCAACTTCCATACCAAGGAAGGAAGGGCAACATAAACAAGGCCAACAACTAGGTCTGGAGTCATCTGGAAGGCTGACTGTCGGAACAATTCGCCCAATCTGGATCATCGCGGGCATAGGACTGTCCTTCAGCGCTGACATCGCAAGTGATCAATGCAGATGGTCAGATCATCACCGAAGAGATCACACTGCCCCGCGCTGGTGTGTAAAATCGGGCCATCGTGGGAAACACGTGTACTTTTGTGCTGGCAGCGCGATTAGTCTATTCCTGCATGCCTTTCAGTGCGTTTATTAAACCAACAACCGTGATGAGGCAGATAACTTTACGAAAGTGGGTCAATTGGCAGCTTAGGAGGACATTTGCCTGTCATGAGCATGTTGACTTAGGCATAGGACACAACGGAAAGAACCGGGAGTGACAACGATGATAAATTACTGTGTAATAGATGCCCCCTAAAGTATGAAGCCCGAGAGAGTGGGAGGGGTGAAATGCTTTATAAAATAGCTGAACTGGAACACCATCTAGAAAAACCTGCATGCAAGTACAATATCTCTGATAGTGAAATACATGTCGCCTAGGCATGGATGCAGCCATCCAAAAGATGTATGAACAGGTCTGTGGTATGGACGCAACCATCCAGCTAATGAGACCATGAAAATAACAAAGGTATGGTCACAACCATCCATGAAGACTCAGGTATGGGCGCAACCATCCATCAATGGGTCATGTAATCACAAACCAATCCATGCAGCCCGAGCGTGTGTAATTTGTGCCTGGGGTCTTGAAACCAACCGACCAAGGTACAATTTCTAACATGCGAATAGAGGTGCTGAAGTCGAGCATGAGAGAAAGTCACTTGATTACTGTTCAATGATGTAAACCATCAACAAGCGTGAGAGAAACCACCAATGATTACAATGGTTCTCAAGGTACCATCAAGTACAATCCATGAGGAATGAACAAGGAGCTAGAGTTGAATGCTTGCGGAATCACCCAATTGACGACCCATGATGTAATTCAACCGTCGAGCGCAAAGAACTTGCCATTGAGGCATGCAAGCTCTAAGGTACCACAAAGGGGGTCTCTAGATCATTCTCCTGGATAATGAGCTGAAGTCGACAGGAGATGATCCATTGCAGGAGGGCCATAATGCTTCCCCCATCAACGAAACGAGACAAGGAACAAGAGGTAGATGGTGGAATAGAGTATCAGAGGGCGAGACAGAGGTGTGAACTGCAGAAGGATTATACTCTTGAATATGTCGGTGACATGACTCTGGAGGGTGGCAGCATTTAGGTACCATGGGATCAAAGGCTTAATGATAATGGCGTGAAATAGATGGAATGAGGCTAAATGATAACCCAACCCGTGGAAGGCCAAGTGACGATGTATGGATGTCCCAAACTGACAAGAAGCAGAAGTGTCGATGTTCAAGAGTGACTCGCTATCATAGACAATCAATGATAAACATGTCATCGAATCCAACCTAGTAATAATTTAACGAGCCCTAGGGAGGAGAAGCTCGAGTCTCGTCATGGTGATGAGTCCAATGTCGTCAAAGTTTAACGAGACCGACATAGGTAAAACTCAGAGTCTTTTTAATATTTAGGGAGTTTGAAAAAGACAAAAGAAAACTCTAGGGGGTCCTCTTTTGTAGATTTGTGTCTCTCGAGCCCAAAAAAGTATAAAATGATACTCGAAGGAACCACCTGACTATTACGATCGAGGAGTACTTCTAATGACTAGTGACCTCGGCCTGAAAAAGTAGAAAAGCGACCGAAATCACGTCGTTTCGTAACCGTTAACGAACCTGAAACGACAAGGGCCTGGCAATCTTTTCGTCTTTACACGGTCAGAAAGGATCTTAAAGGCGACTGCCTCTTCTTCACATTTAACGAGTCAAGAGGAGAAACTTGGCTATATTTTCATGTTTTAAGTTGGAAAAGAGCTTAAACTTGACTTCATGGATCAAGTGTACACGAAGCTCCATCACCTATCAATCTGCACGAAAACATATCACACGTAAAACCCGTTCGATAAAAGAACATAGCTGAAGAAATCAGTTTTCAACTTAAAAATATGATAAACAGAGAGGGAAAAACCCACATTTATGAAATATAATATTTAAGTTTCAAAAAATTACCATAAAAGGAGGATTAACCCATGGTTTTTTACCATTGTTACTGTTTGTCCATTGTTGAGCGTTTTAGAGCACTGACATTGACGAGCGAATTCCGGCCCATCCATCCATCGATTGTCCCGAAACTTCTTCCAGGTAGGTGTACCTTGAATTATGCTTCAATTCATTGTATTTTTTATGCATTTGACCATGGGGTTTGTGAATTTGGGTGGAATTTTCAATTTGACTTCCACCCTTGGTCATCACAGGTTTAGCCATCGGGTCCATGATGACAGATAAAAATTTACATAGACCTCATTCCGATCATCGTAGAAGAGTGGTGTACTTCCACGACGATTGCGAAAAAATAAAACTAGCGGCCATGATCATCGCGTCTATTTTAGAAACAGACGTGGTGATGCCGTGTGACCATTTTATAATAAAATTTACGTTTGAATCTTTGCAACAAGGATGCTAATGCAATTTTTTCATCATGGAGGCCATAATGGCATTCTTCTGGTAGGAACGAGCGCACGATGACAACGATATCCAAGATTTCACCCATGCAAGGTGTCGAAACGTGTTACGAGCATGTGGATTGCTCAAGTTCTTCCTCACTCCACCCCTCCGATCACAGCCAGATTTACTGGAGATATTGATCCGGGCCTGGAATCCTATTGACAGGAAATTCATTATCTGAGGCCGAGATATTGAGTTCAATGCCACAGATATATATTTTTTGACTGGGCTATCTTGTTGGGGTGTGAGGCCAATCTTGGAGGGCCAATGTCCTGGGGACGAATCACTAGAGATGATCATGGCACGACTGTGTCCCGAGGCACGGAAAACAATGAGCGGGAAGGTGACAATCTCGACAGTGAATGATGTGATTCTCCAAGCTATGCTATTTATGGTGACACGAGCAGTGGGCTCCCAAGCCCTGCATGAGGCTTCGAAGACCCACCTTTGACTAGCTCTTGAGTGTATCCACCCCACTATGTTCAACTGGGCAAACACAGTGACGTCAAACATGAAGAGGAAGCTGACCAGATGTCATCGTGGGGAGACGAAATAGTTCGGCTACAAATATATCCTAGTCCCGCTCATGCTAGAGCAGGTACCGGCACTATAGCTGCAAGACATGGATTTGGACCAGCCCAGGCCGCGCGAGACTAGAGCTACACGGTGGGCACACGTCATGCCACGTGGAGGTGGTGGACGCCCAGTATCATGGGGGGTATTATTCCGAGTGGCTGGATCGCCAGGTGATCTTTGTCGAGGACTGGCATACGTTGGTATGGATTTTCGTGGAGATCCCAATATGCTCCTGCTTTCGTGCGAGCAGTGGGATGATGGTGGTAAGACACTTGATCACATTGTTTTTGTATTTTAACTTTTTATGATGTTTTTGAATTTTTCATGCACATGTCCCAATAATAAACACTGTGGAATTCCAGATGTAGGACTAGTGAGACCCGTGGAGTTGGCTACAGAGGTGCGAAGAGATGCACAAGGCATCGCAGTACTAGTCGCGGCTCCCCCAGGGGATGACGCGGTGGAGAGAGTATCCGATAACCTCGAGGGTCTGATGATAGGGATTCCTGACTACATGGGGGTCGAGGAGGTCCCTGTAGAACTGCAGGTTCACACAGTTGGGGTGACACCCAGGATTCACCGCTTGTTGAGGCTGGTAGCACGAGGGTCGGTGTGCTATAGTGAGCACAACACGCCACAGTAGTCACCTAGGTTTATTTCCTATTGATGATTTTTTGAGAGACATGTGTCTCAGATGTACAGAGAGCACAAACTCTTTTGGACATGCACATTTATTTTTTGAGCGCCTCGGTGCACCACACGATATATATATATATACATATTCTATGGTTTATTGTGTTTTTTATGCTTCTATCTGCTTCTTTAATTACATGTTATGCAAATTTCTATCTAATACGTAATTAGCTAATGCATCAGTTAACGTGTTTAATCGCCTTGGAATGTGTTGATAAGTAATGAAATCAAAATTCCTTTTGAACAATTTAACACGCAAATACAACCTTAGGATCCGATGGTATTTCATAGAATATTATCCATTGAGCTGGTGGACGACAAGCTGAGAATCCAGGTTCACAAGCAATGTACGGATACTGAGATTGATCGCCTCAGCTAGTAACTCAATAACAACACTATACTCAGCAACATTGTTTGTGGTATGACCTAGACAAACACCTTGAAGATCTACTAGCTCACCATGAGGATCGTAGATCACCCACGCCGCAAAGGACAAGTTACGAGTACTGTGACAGGCACCATCAGCGAAACCAACATAAGGTGCACCAGACATCTGCACGAGAAGCCAAAAGACACAATAAGCAGCAATCACATCGACACACCAAGACAAAACATGAAAATACACACACACAAAACACACCTGCTAAACACATGTATGTACAAACTGGAATGCATGGAAGTCACACATAATATTTTTTCAAGTACAACCTATTCCGGGGCTTATCCAGAGGATTCCCTTTGTAGTCAATCAAATCGTAGGCCCCTTTTTGCAATACTCGCTATACAAAATATGGCCCGTGCCACATGGGCTCAAATTTGCCTGCCCCCAACTTATCATTCGCTTGATCGTAGAGCAGGACTAAATCTCCCTCAACAAAAGAACGGGGATGAACAGTATGGTCGAAGTGAGTTTTCACTCTCTTCCTCTGTGCTTCGATAGCTAGAGAGGCTAGTCGACGGGTCTTGTCCAGCCATTCCAGGTAAGGAAGGCGTTCTTCTACTGGAGTAGTGTTGGGGAGTAATTTGACGGCTAATTTTAACGAAGGGATCTCGCACTCAATGGGAAGGGTAGCCTCGAGTCCATAAACCAATTGGAAAGGAGTGAAACATGTGGCATCCTTCACAGAAGTTTGGTAGGCCCATAAGGTGGAGAACGACATCAAGTACCAGTTAGACTTATGCATGCCAACGGTGCATTGAAGCATCGTAACCAAAACCTTGTTGATGGCTTCCACCTGGCCATTGGCCTGAGGATAGTATGGAGTCGAACTATCATGCCGTAAGCCTAGTTGGGTTGTTAGCTCAGTGATCATATGATTATGGAAATTCTTCCCGTGATCAGTGATGATAGCCTGAGGGACTCCAGACAGTGAAATTACATGGTTAAACAAAAATTGCACCGCTATGTGACCGTCTTCAGATAATGTGGGCATCGCCTTGGCCCATTTTGTGATGTAATTGACAGCAATGATGATATACCCATGCCGCCAAGCCGAGCGAGGGTTACAGGTCGTATAATCAATGCCCCAATTTGCAAAATGGCCAACGGTAACAATAGGGTGCAATGGATTGGGAGGCGCACACATCTTCCACTAGTAGATTTGGCACTCGTGGCAGGAGCGGACGGCAAGAATGTAATCCTTAAAGATGGAGGGCCAAAAATAACCGGTGCGGAGGATTTTTTGAGCAGTAGCATATCCAGACGTATGACCACCACAAGCGCTAGAATGGTAGTAATTTAGAACACGGTCATCTTCCTCAAGCATGAGGCATCAGTGGAGAACAGAATCGGTACCGAGACAGTACATGGTTTCCCCAATAATATGATAGGGTTGTGATTGATGACGAATCTGTCTCCGATCGTCCTTGGACACATCGAGATGAAAGGAGGACGTTTGCAAATAAACAATAATATCCCCGTACCAGGGATTGAGGGTGCTGATTAAAAATAGGGTTTTGTCCGGGATATGATCCTCTAACATCGAGGGTGTGGTAAGAGATGGCAAAGAGAAAAGTAACTCAGTAAAGACAAGGGATTGCTTGGACTTGGCAGTAGTGAATTCCAAGTCGAACTCTTCGAGGATGACGATCCACTTCGAGTACTTGGCCCCCAGCAACTGACATGATAGGATGTATGTCATGGGGTTGTAATCAGAGATCACTGTCATAGTACGCAATAATATATAATGGCAGAAATGCTCGATAGCACAAATGGTGGCTAGTGCCAGCTTCTCGACGTGAGCGTATCGAGATTCCGTATCTAATATATTGTGGCTAAGATAATAAATGACATGCTCAATGCCATCATCATCATCTTGAACGAGAACCATGACGATAATGGTATCGGCAGCAGCCAAATACAGAGTGTAGTCCTGATGATAGTTAGGGGGACATAACAACAGAGCGGAAACAAGGAGGGCCTTGAGACGCTCGAAGGACTTTTGAGCAGTGGTATCCCAACAAAAAGGGGTGTCTCGCTTCAGTAACCGCGTGAAACCTTTAGCCACTTCAACATAGTTCGGGATGAAACGTCGCAAGAAATTAGCTTTTCCCTGCAAACTCTGCAGTTGGTGCAAAGATGCACGGGAAGGAAGATTCAGAATGGCCTCGACTTTAAGGGGATCCAAATGGATGCCCTCTCGGGAGACGATAGACTCGAGAAGTCTACCTGACTCAATGCAGAAGACACAGTTGTGCAGATTAAGCCAGATACGGTAGTGCTGATAGCAGAGAAATATTTCACGAAGGTGAGTGGGATGGTCCTGGCATTTAGCTGAATGAGCTGGTAGATCATCCGAGTAAGGTTGCACAATGTGTCGAATATCATGGAATGCATAAGACATTGCGCGTTGGATGGTGGCACCGACATTTTTTAACCCGTAAGGGAGCTTTTTATATATGAAAGTGCCCCACGGATAGATAAAGGTGGTCTAGTGTTGATCGGCGGGTACGATATTAATCCGGTTATAACCAGAAACGCCGTCCATAAACGAGTACATCTCACTTCCGGCACACTCATCAATGAGCTCGTCAATGAGGGGTTTGGAGTAGTTATCCTTGGGATAGGCTCGATTAATATCACGATAATCAACATAGACCTGAATGGTGCCCTGATTTTTAGTCACAGGGATGATATTTGAAACCCAATATGTGAGTGGGATGGGGTAGATAAAACCAACCTTGAGAAGCTTTTCAACTTCTACTTTAATGGTTGTAACCTTTCGGGGGTGCATGGGGCGCAAACATTGTCGAATAGGCTTAACACCCGGATACGTAGGTATCTCATGCACCACGATGCTAGGATCGATGTCGGGCATTTCTTCATAAGACCAAGCAAACACATCACGAAATTCGTGAAAAAGATCAGTATAGAGTTGAATTTCCTCAGGAGTGCAAGTGACTCCAACATGGATATGCTCGACAATTCCTGGCTTAATAGAAATGTCTATTGGTTGGGTCTATGTGATGTTTCCCATGTTCGCTTCAGAAACACTTGATCAACTTGAATGGGTGTCTGAAGGGGTTGCGACAGGAGACAAGGAGCAAACCACTCGAGACAGGTAAGAATTTCCTGGTGGGCAGGGGGAAATGAGGAATGATGGTGGTGATCGAACCAAGGGGGTTCCTTGAGAGACATAGTCTCAATAATGGATTCATCAGAAGGAAATATTTCCTTTAAGGGATCTGAAGAAGCTTCGTTTACAAGCCACGGGGAATGAGCGTACAATTCGAGGTCTCTACTCAAAGGAGCAGATTCAGGAAAGGGAGCCAATGCAGAAACTATTTCGACGTAGTTGAGCTCGGAAGGACTCAACGACATCTCGTCACCCCAAGATTCTATCTGGTCAGTGGGAGGGAGAACCCACAGATTAGGGCGAACAAAAATCATATTTATAGGAGCGACGTTTGGAGGTGGGAGTGAGAAAACGCCCATGAGGGCGGGATTTTTAAAGAGTCCAACTCCCACACTCTCTAATGGAATTGAGGTATGCTCCACAAATGGCACGTTTCCTTCAGATGAGGAGGCAAAGAAAGAGAGTTGGTCTACAGTGATAATGACACGAAATAAGGATGAAGCCACGACATGCATGGCATATGTCCATCTCCTCCCCAAAAGGAGGTTGTAAGTTAGATTGGCATCAACAACTTCAACTTCCACTTTGACCGTCTTGCCTTCCAAAGTAATGGGAAAATGTTGGAGGATACCATAAGGGCGAGACTGTCTCCCGTCAAAGGCTTCCAAGGTCGTCTCAGACTGGCTCAGAGTCGGAGAACCAATAGCCTTCCAACAAGCAACAAACATGATGCAAGTTGATGCACCTTCATCAATGACCATACGATGAATCGTTTTAGAGTTGATGATGACTTGGATAAGGAAGGTGATTTGGTGAGGCAGTCTCAGTACATGGCTTTCGAGATCAAAAGTGATCAAATCTGAGTCAGCCAGGTCGATGCCACCGATAGCCAATAGCAAGGACTTTCTCTAGGAGGGGCAACTCTAGAGCACTTCTAGAGTGGACATAGCTGACAGGGCCTGGGCTAAGTCCTCAACGATGTTGTAGTGCTGAGCAACACGATAATTATGGTTGTAAGAAGATTTCCGAAGTACACCTTTAGGAGGGTGTCGGATGGGCATCTCAGTGCTCGGTCTCTCGATATGGAGGGGCCCAGAACTAGATGGAGGAGCGCTAGAGGGGACCTCAAGCTCTTTCCCAGCAGGCGACGGATATTCTTTTGCTCGAGTACTAATGTGGACGGGAATTGTCCCAGCCATGAAAACTTGGGAACTAAAAGGAGAAGAGGATTGAGATGGGTCAGCCACCATTTGAGTTTGTTGTGAGGGAAAAGGTTCTTTGAGCACCGCAGGAGTCCTAGGAGCACCCTTCAACAAACAACTAACCTCGGACCGCCTCGGGCAGTCTTTGGTATAGTGATCCTCATCATAGATAAGGCAAGGATACTTGGGCTTGTGTTTGGTACCTTCCTCGGATGGAGGTTTAGGGGAATCTTGTTTAGGCTATTCAGCTTTATTCTTTCCTTTTCCCTTCTTTTTTCCTTTCGAGGTTTTGTTCACCATGGTGGACTGGACGACGTTAACCTCGGAAGTACTACCAGAATTCGATACGACCTGGGAAGTGTTTTCATTTAAAGCATTCGAATTTTGCTTCCCAGGGTTCACGGAATATTTCTTAGCGGATAGATTTATGGAACCAATAATGCTGTCAACAGATGGTGTCGGCGGGGATTTAGAAGTTCCGGGCCTCGGGGTGTCAGGAAAATAGTCATATAAAGTACTGAACTGGGAGTAAACCAAGTCAAGGTATTGAGCGCATGCGATAGCTTGCTCTTCAGTTACACATGCCCCCATAGCAATGTTCTGAGCTATTGGACCGACGAACGAAGTCGTGAACAAGTTAGTCAACAGTTGGTTAGCAATCCAAAACTTAATCAAACAGCGATGCCATCTCCATTCATGGATATGATCAGAGATATGCATTTTCATTGACTGTTTTAAGGATGTGAGGAGATGTGTGCTTGTTTCATACCAAATAGGCAACTGAAAATGAGTCAGAAATGCCATAGCCAACGAGTTGAAATCCTGGAAAGATCCGGGAGCTAGTTCAATATACCATTTCGCAGTGGAGCTAGTGAGAGTCCTCTGAAATAGACGGAGTTGAATCGAGTCATCGATCCATGAGTTGGACGAACACCATAGGTGATACGTCATAATGTGGGCTTGAGTGTCTTCTCCAAATTTGTCGTCAAATTTGGGACAATCACCGAAAATTTTAGTTGGAACCGGTGGCCAATACAGATTATGAAGGATAGGATCATTGGTCAGCTTGGACACATCCGACAATTCCAACGTCGCTAAAAATGGAAACTGAGGATTAAAGGACATCTGAGGGCGTGGATAAGAGGCAGTACCAGAGTTCCAACTAGTTTGTTGTTGCCCCCATTAGGTTGGTCCAAACGGGCTCGACCCATAAGGATTTTTCCCGTAAGGATTTTTCCCATAGGGGTTATAGCTATAACTGGATGGTTGGCCCTGGAATTGCCCCTCAACATTCCATTGATTACTGACTTGACCTGCAGGAGCAACATATGGTTGCTGGTAATTTTGATACGAGGCAAATTGACTTTGCCCTTGGGATTGCTGGTAACCATAAGGCGGTTGGGCTCCAAACTGAGCCTGGGAACTAGGCTATGTTTGAAAAGGAGGTTGAGATTGAGATCCAACTTGCATGTGAAGACCAGATTGGGTCTGGAGTCCAGCCTGGGGCTAAAAACTGGGTGGGGCTTCAGAAGCAACAATCATTTGAGTGCCCGGTTGAGTAGGCCCAGATGGATGTCCTTGAGAATATTGAGGTTGAGCCACCTGGCCAGAGGTTTGACCTAGTTGAGGTTGAGACTGGCCCATTTTCCCAGAAGATGAAGCTTGCTGGGTATAGGGTTGTCGCTGCCCAACTGAGGACTATCTTGGTGGACCAGATGGCTGAGCAGACTAGGAAGTTGGTTGTTCTGATTGGATTTGAGGTTGGCCAACATGTCTAGATGTTTAACTAGTCTGGACAGCGGGTTGGCCTTGTTGCACATAAGGTTGACCAAACTGCCCAGAAGGGTAGCCTTGCTGGCCACCAGGTTGTCCTTGATGCATATAAGATTGTCCTAGATTACTAGAAGGTTGTCCAAAATAGGTAAAAGATGGACCACCAAAGGCCGAAGGTTGTCCTTGGAAGGGTTGTCCTTGTGGGCCTCCAGGTTTCCCTGGATAAGGCTGTACATTATACTCCTTCCCATAGGAGGGTTACGTGTAATATGTTTGACCTTGATAAGGTGTTCCTTGAGAATTCACACGGGGGACCTGCCCACCATGATAACTGGTGGGACCCCAAGCAACTGACAGCAGGACTGAGACCTCAATCACAGGCTGAGATGACAAGGGTCCGGCGTGATAGAAGTGGGATCCTTTAGAATCATAGTAATGAAACGGACCTTGTGAGCCCGGATTCTGAAGAGCCTGCAAATATTGGTCGTATGCCTCCCCTGCTAGAATGAAATGAGAAGAAGGTGGGGCAACGAGTGCAGGATCGACAACTCCATATGTGGGTGCCGATGGGCCACTATTTGTTGATCCAGGAGAAGGTCTAGCAACAGTGGTCATGACTGAAGATGCAGAGACAGCACCAACAGCATGGGTTGAGGAAGCGACACAGACAGTTGGAATAGTCAGGATTGAAGTAACAGGCACATTGTGAATTTGAGGAGTGAAAGGCTCCGAAGTTGGAGTGATGGCCTGAGACCACATAGAACTTGTAAGAGAGCGTCTAGAACCTATAACAACCCTCAAAGCCCTATATCATAAGGGCAGTGAGATACCAAGAGAGGTAACACTGAATGGAGTTTCTGTTGGAGTAGGAATTTCACCACTCATCACAACGGACGCTTCACTTATGACAGGGGACGTATCATCCATGTCAGAAGAAGACATTGGGACCACAATGCTAGGAGGGGTAACAGGAATATCCTCTTCAGATGGCTCCCAAATAGGGTTCTAGTGAATCTCATAAGACTCGTCCTCTGGTGCGTGAAATTTAATCGGTTGGACACTCAGAATAACTAGAAGAGTTTCGCTAACAACTGGTGACTCGAGAGCAACAGAAGAAGGAGACCCTTGGTCGCTTGGGACGGGAGATGGGATTGGTGATTCTGCCAGGATGATTTGATTAAAAAACGCTAGGAAAACTAACGAGAAGAACCCTACTCAAACTAATGCAAACAAGATCTAGTAGGGAAAATGTGAACGTGGCCAAATAAATTTTAAAATGCAATGACACAACTTGACCTTTTCATCTTTAAAGAGTCAAGAAAAGGACCAAAAGATGACTCTAGTCACCTTCAAATGTTTAATGAGCCTGAAGTGACAAGTGCTCAGATGAACCTTTTATTTTAGGGAGTCTAGAAAGGAGTGAAAGTGACTACTCTAGAGAACTAGGCAAAAGGTTTACCAAAAAATCTGTAAAACTGCATATACACCTTGGCAGTCGTATGAAAACCAAGGACATTCTGTACGGCAGTCAATCTTCCCAAATGCTTTGTTCGGTTCATTACAGCTTGTTAGGTGGCAGAAACGGATTCCTATGGATAAAGGATGATAACCTAGTGGGGCCTCCCCATATACTCGATGGTATGTGGGAGCACAAGTTCGTACTAGACCACTATTGAGTCACAGAAGGAGGAATCACCCAACCTTGAGTGAAAACAAAAGTGACTAGGTTTAACGAAGCTAGAGCACGTCTCTAGCCTAGACCTCTTAAAAGTAAGCATTATGTTCCAATGTGTTTTTGGATTCATTCAGTTGATTTTAAAGTTGATCTTGAATTATTTTTCAGTTTCAGGCCCTACCGTATGTATATAAGAAATCCTAGGATGCAGCTAGAATGAATGAAAAAATCCTTTTTCTTCGATGAACACATACCTATGGGAGGGTAGGGAGATCATTCCCAAACCAAGAAAACCAAGACAAGCAAGGCAATCACTCAATGCATAGAGACACCAATTCTTAAAGTGCACGAATACTACTAATGAGAGATCTTATCATTCGCTTTTCAATATGCAACTAGAAATGCAAATTTACTTTCACTTTCATACTAAACAAATGCAATTTTTTTATTTTGATGTCTTTAAACCTAGAAAACAATCAAGCGAAAAGAAAGCACAGGAACAAACCCAGTTGACCCAAGAAATTGTAATCTATGCTTGGTAGTGACGAAATCAAATAAACATGTGAAATTGGTTCAATGACGTTCACTAATCAATCAACCAAAAACAAACAAAGAGGAAGGTTCAAACAAAGCAACAACGAGCTGCAAATGAATCTTGAGCAATGAAGCAACCAAACATAAGGATTCAAGGAATTTGAAACAAGGATCCGGGTCACATAAACAAAGCCCAAGATTCATTCAAAAAAACTCACAACAAGGGCGTCTTGATCATGAACAGTGAAAAACAAGTCATCCAACAAGTGAAAAAGGCAAGGGACCAGCAGTAGTGATAGATTCAGGAGGTAGAATTGAAAAATTCAATCCTACAAGAATCAGCGTGGGTAGTACATAAGCAACAGAGAGATGATAAAGCACTCGCTTCAGCAACAAAGTAATGTCAGCGCGGAAGTACATGACGTTCCCGTGATAGTCGAATTTTCAGGACCGTTGCGACTGTTATGCGTAATTATGCGATGAACAGATTGACATGAAAGGGGTTCCGCGATGACAGCGCGACTGTTACAATTAAATATATGATCAGGTTTAAAACAATGACAGACAAATCAAAACTCCCAAATCCAAAACAACCAATCCTTCAATCAAAGAGGGGCATTTCCCAGATCAACCTAGGAAACTCTAAGGACCGAAAACTAATCCCCAAAACTTCAAAAGAGACCAAAACGAAAATCAAGGCAAGAGCAAACAAGAAAAACACAAAGGCCTTCCCCAATGGAGTCGCCAATTTGTGATGCAGGAAAGTGTTCCCTCTGTGGACAGAGGCAACCCCTCTAGCCCTAGAGTGGGTCTAGTCACAAACAAGGACAGATCAACAATAATTTTCCTTAAATAGTTTAGAGTTGGAGGCCCACCTCAACCGATGGTCGATGGAGTTCCGTTGCGCTGCTCCAGCTTCCTCTTCCTTCTCCTCAAAGAGTGATCAACAACCTGAAACAAAGCAAAGGAAATACAACAAAGCACGTAATCTGGCAACAATGATAAACCATTTACTCATAAAGTCAAGTCATGAGATATCAAGTAGATTGCATACGAGACATAGGAAAACACCATTGGTTGCATTAATATAAAAATGAGAGTCAGCTTACAACTAATGTCTTGATGTCACAAGCCTCCTCAGAAGGGTCCAGCCAGAATGTCCTTCAAGCATTCACTCTATGATGATGGATCTCCCAAAATATAAAGACTCTCTCACTCATAAGTTTCACACAAGATCAAAGGAACTTCATAATCCTTCCTCAAAGTATGAATAATCCCACACTCACACCAACTGTCTAGCAAACTCACAAAGCACTAATAACACTACTCTATCAGCCAAGTAACACGAACTATCCAACTAGCCATCCATAGCAATGGTGAGAGTTTAAATAGGAGGAGGAGCCTGCATGAAAAGGGGAGAGGAGAGCTTATCATTAAGAAAGGTGGCTCAATTGACGCAACTGCCATACTAGGCAAGGAAGGGCGACATAAACAAGGCCAACAACTAGGTCTGGAGTCATATAGAAGGCCGACTGTTGGAACAATTTGCCCAATCTAGATCATCACGGGCATAAGACTATCCTTCAGCACTAACATCACAAGTGATCAATGCATATGGTCAGATCAACGCTGAAGAGATCACACTGCCCTGCGCTGGTGTGTAAAATCAGGCCATCACGGGAAACACGTGTACTTCTACGCTGGCAACGTGATTAGTCTGTTCCTGTGCACCTTTCAGCGCATTTATTAAACCAACAACTACGATGAGGCAGATAACTTTAGGAAAGTGGGTCAATTGGCAGCTTAGGAGCACATTTGTCTATCATGAGCATGTTGACTTAGACACAAGACACGGCAGAAAGAACCGGGAGTGACAGCGGTGATAAATTACTGTGTAACAGTGAGTACTCACGAGAGACCTCATAACTTTCCTATATATTCAATACACTCTGATATTGATTCATTCATACTTTACAATGCTAAAACTAATCGAGAAGATACTCCAAGTAGTATAAAAACAGAACCAAAAGAAATTGCAGTATTAAAAGAAAATCAAAATGTCCAAATTCATGAGATTTTAGATAAAAAACATGATCTAGATACCTTAGTCAAGAAGGATTCAACTACCCCAAATGAAAATTATGAGCATGAAATCCTATGGCATCTTGAGTTTGATGGGTTAGTCAACAAACTAGGTATAGGAGCAGGTGTATGGATTTACAACGTAGAAAATGATCATTCAAAGGGTCATGCCTACAGGTTAAACTTTAAATGCACAAACAACATGTCCAAATATGAAGCACTCCTATTAGGTTTGAAGTTAGTCAAAAGGTTAGGAGCCATTAGAGTCTCTATCATGGGAGATTCTGAGTTGGTGGTTAAACAAATTAATGTTGTTTATATGACTAGGGATCCTAGATTAGTATTTTATAAAGGAATAGTCATAGAGATACTAAATACCATTTTAGAAACAAAACTTGTTGTTATTCCAAGAAAACACAACATGCAAGCTTACAACTTAGCCATGTTTTCTAGTACTTGTAAGCTGTCCTTTTAGCTCAACCATCAGTACACTGCTGAGGTTAGGCACAGACCTTCCATTCCTGACAATTTAATGAACTAGAAAGTATTTGAGAATGATCAGCAAATTAACAATTTTATTACTTTATATAAAGAATTTGTAAATAGCAACATAGACACAGACATAGTAGTAGATTTTGATTGCTTTGATGAAGTAGATATTCGAAACTTGAAACAAATGGAAATTGATGAACCAATTAATGAAGAAACTGAAGTTATAAACCTTAAAGACAATTTTCTACTCAAAGGATTAACTCCTTTGGAGGACTTATTCAATTTCAATGATATTCCTAAAAAGCCTAAAATGGAACCCCTGAAATCAAACATTGAGGAATGTAATATAGGATATGAAGAGGATCCCAAACTGATAAAATTGTCAAAATCATTACCTCCCAATGAAAAACCCAAATATATGGAACTACTGAAAGAATTCTAGGATGTTTTTACCTGGAGTTATGGGGACTTGAAATTCTATGATACTAGTATAATACAACACACTATTCCCTTAAAAGAAGATCAGAAGCCCTTTAGATAGAAGCTTAGAAGAATCAACCCTGTTTTACTACCTTTTATTGAAAAGGAAATCAAAAGAATGTATGAAGCTGGGATTATTGCATCTATCAGGTGATCATACTGGGTTTCCAATTTGGTACCCACTAGAAAGAAAACTAGCGAAATTAGGTTGTGTGTTGACCTTAGGAATTTGAATAAGTTTCACTTAAGGATAACTATCCTCTTTCAAAAATGGATCACATACTACAGAGGGTAGTAGGTTCTTCCAGAATCCCACCGTTAGATGGGTTGTCTAGTTATAACTAAATCCTACTCCACCGAGATGATCAAGTGAAGATTGCATTCACAACTCCATGGGGTATTTTCATGTATGTGAAAATGCCATTTGGTTTAAAGAATGCAGGGACCACCTTTCAAAGAGCAATGGACATAGCCTTTGCCAAAGAAATCCATGACTTTCTAGTAATATACCTTGATGAGCTCACAATATTTTCTAAATCAGACCAACAACATCTAGATCATCTTCGGCAGGTCTTTACTAAATGCAGGAAATATGGAATTTCTCTGAATCCCAAAAAATCTCTTTATGGGTTGGAAGAAGGGAAATTATTAGGTCACATTATCTCCAAATATGGTATCAGGATTGACCCAACAAGAATTGAAGCTATTTTGCAAATACCAAATCCCAGGAATATCAAAGAACTTCAAGCATTTTTAGGTAAACTAAACTTTTTGAGGAGATTTATCTCTAATTTAGTTGAGTTAATTAGATTAATAAACAACATGTTAAAGAAAGATTCGACTATTAAATGGACTCTAGAGGCTAAAAATTCATTTGAAGATATAAATTTAGCCTTGACACAAACACCAATCCTCACCAGTCCAATGTTTTATAGGGAATTCATCTTATTTGCTTTTGCTTCAGAACACACCATTGTTGCAGTCCTGTTGCAGAAATATGATCAGGGTTTTGAACAGCCAATAGCCTTCTTCAGTAAAGCCCCGAGAGATGCACCATTGAAGTATACATAATGGAGAAGTAGGATTTTTCTATGGTTAAAGCTATTAAAGATTTCAAATTTTATATCTTGTACTCTCACATAGTAGCTTATGTTACCAATCCTATAGTAAAAGACATTCTCACATAGGATGGACCTCGTGGAAAAAGAGGGAAGTGGATAGCTACAATATTAGAGTATGATTTGGAAATAAAACCTACAAAATTGATCAAAGGCCAAGGTTTGGCTAAGCTCATGGCTGAATCAAACTATCAAGCCCTAGACATAAACTTCACTGCAGAACTGGATAATGAAGAGGAGATGGTAACTCCACAGATCAGACAAGCCTTTACAGATTCACCATGGTATGCTAACATAATATAAATTCTACAAAACCTTCAAGCTCCTACAGAGCTATCCAGGACTAAAATTAGGTTTTTAAAGATGAAATATTTAAAGTTTCGCATAACTGACAATGCCTTATTTTGGAAAAATCATGAGGGCGTGTTATTAAATTGTTTATTAAAAGAGGAATCTGACAAAATTTTGCAAGAATTTCATGCAGGTGACTGTGGGGGATATCTCTATTGGAAGACAACATATAATAAGATATTAAGGGCTAGTTTTTACTGGCCCGCTCTTTTTGCTGATGTAAAAAAGTTTGTAACCTCATGCCACAAATGTCAAATTTTTGAAGGAAAAAGAAAATTACTGCCATTACCATTGAAACATATATCAATTGAAACACCATTTCAATAGTGGGGTCTCAACTTCATCGGTGAAATTCATCCCCCTTCCTCTGCCTAGCATAGATGGATCTTAACTACCATAGATTATTTTACAAAGTGGATAGAAGCCATAGCCTCAAGACAAGCCACCGATACTGTCATAATAGGTTTTTTTGAGGCCAACATTCTATCCAGATTTGGTTGTCCCACTAAAATCATCACACACAATGTTACAGCCTTCAAATAAAAAAAGATGATTGATTTTTTCAACAAGTATCATATAACCTTTAGTCATTCCATAACCTACTATCCCCAGGGAAATGGACTTGCAGAATCATCCAATAAGAGCCTAATGAAAATTATCAAAAAATTATTGGAAGACAATAAGAAGACCTAGAATAAGAAACAAGTGAATGCTTTGTGGGCAGACAGGCTGACCACAAATAAATCTATTGGTACCAGTCCCTATCAACTAGTCTATGGAATGGAGGTTGTCTCCCCATCTTCTTTGGGAAATCCAGTGATGAAATTACTCCAAGAAGCGTAGGTTAAGCCCAATTATATTAAAAGAAGGATTAACCAAACTATTCATTTGCAGCAAACCATGGAACACATCTACATCAAGTCCCAAGTTGTGCAGGAGAAAATTAAGAAAGCATTTGACAAGAGAACCAAGGTAGAAGATTTATATCTAGGAGACAAAGTTTCGAAATGGGACTCAAGAAGGGGAGATAAAGGGAAACATGGGAAGTTTGACTTCCTATGGAAATTCCTTACATTATTTATGCTTTCACAGGAAATAATGCTTATTTTCTTAAAGAATTGGATGGTGCAAAAGTGGAAGGAGGACTAGTCAATGGTCGAATGCTTAAGCACTATATAGATCCCAGTCATTGATTCTACTAATCACTTGTACATACTCTATCCTTCACAAAGCTTAGTTTGGCTTGGATGGTAAATTTTGAAGCTTAAGCCCGAAGAGAAGGCCCTAAGCTTTAGAAGTTTCACTATCAATAAGTATCAATAAAGCAACAAAGTAAAAGGAAAGTTGCAGAATAATATCACATAAATTCAAGAAGGCCATTGATCTACTAGTTCTTGACATTTCACCAGGAATTGCCATCCCCAAGTGGAGCCACTATTAGGTTCCTATACCAACAAGAGACATAATTTTTGAATGGATGAGGTCGAAACTATAATATGTACATACTTTTTCTTTCTGTGAATGTTTTCCATATTTGTAAAAAATAAAAAAAATAAAAAAATGTAAGGAGGGTATCTTCTAAAAGAAAAATCAAAGGAAAAAAAGAGTGAAAAAAGGTAAAAAAATGATGAAAAATGAACCCCAAGAAAAAGGAAAAAGACCATGAAAGTGTCCAAGTCCAAATGCCACTGCTATTTTACTTTTTCTATAATAATGATTGTGTGCAACTTGTTGTTTATGCCACAATCCATGGTAACCAAATAGTTTAATCTTGGTTATTCCTTGTTTTGAATTTCATGCTTATAGATAGAGAATAAAATTTGACCAAACTGTTTAATCTTGGTAGATAAGTAGATAGGTAGAGCAAATCAAAGGAGCTCAATAGTTTAATTTGAGCCCTTGGATGTAATAGGGATAGACTTAGATAGATTTTTATTGTAAAATAAAAGAAAATGTTTGATAAGGGTTTGCCAACTTAAGTGCACCTTAATAAAGAGTAGAAAAAATGGTAGGATGAGTAGATGGGTAAGTAGTTGGATGCTTGCAAAATTATGGTGATTGATTGGATAAAAACATATCATTCAATTTCATCATCGAGTTGTTAAGAGTGTGAATGATAATGGAACATTTAAAAAGTCAAGTCATTAATTTCCCCATTCATTTTACCTCTAATTTCACTAATTTTCCATAAGTAAAGTCAAAGTTACCTACAACGTTAAGTGAAATGGGCTTAGTCTCTCACTTCTAGAGGGACTCGAACCTCGGCCCAATAAGTTATAGGATCTAAGTACTAAAAACCCCCTTACTAAACATTCACCTCTTGCATAATACATTCATTTCACCTAAAAATCCCTTTCCCTAAGGCGAAATCATCATTTTCCTAGGGAAAGTAATTAACCCTACATAAAACCCCTTTTTCCCACAAAAAATCACTTGTCCTAAGTTATGATGTGTAAATGCGGATATAAAAATAAATATCGAAACATTATACTTAGCGTATTTTCTTTCCTACTCTCACTTCATATTAACTCCTAATTTTTATTATATTTAATTCCCAAGGAAGACCCACTTTCTTGTATATTTCGTTAAAATTCCATCTATTAATATCCCGCCCCGATTGTTTGAAATATAAACCTTATTGAATAAATTAATTAAAAGGATTAATTAGTCGATCCACAACTAATTAAGAGCCATAACCCTCTGCCAATCAAAAAGGGGTTAATTAATCAAACTGTGATTAATTAATAACCCATTCCTCGAATCATATTATCCCCGACATCATTAAGCCACCCTAACCCACAATTAATAACCCTTTGGGTCCCTCCATTAACTCCCCGATCAACTCACACCCCGATCACCATACGATCTGACCCCTTCAAATCCGACAGCTTACGATCATATCGTGCGACCTCCGAAGGCCGACCTTTACCCACACGATGTGAGCAGTTTCACTGTTCAGCCCACTACTATGTGGCGCCTGATGAATGGAATCAGGTGGCCTCCCCCCAAAATCACTTTTCCCCAAAAGCGATGTGATGGATCCCACTTACTGCCTCGACTACATGACAAATTGTCACTTTCTCTGATCGACACTAATTGTTTTTTTCCCATTATACCTGCCAATATCATTGACTTTACACATAAAGCCAAAAAAATCATTGTTTTTCGTTGTTTATTGTGAAAAGGACATTTTGGTTTCCATGTAAAGCACAGAACACGTTCAACTCCAAACCTACTATCAACCATCAACTTTCAACAGCCACTGAACTCTAAACCACCTTGCAAACCTGTGTGCTTCCTGCAAATAGTGCACCAGCACCATTACTCCATTCAAATAGTTGACACCAGGTATTTACCCCATTCCCATCGAGAAACCCTGATTTCTTGCTGAACCTAAGGTAAATTTCTTTAAATGCTAAGTAATTTAGTTAATCAAGCCACCTGGTAGCCTTGAAATACTCTGAAATAGACCAATTTTCCCAATTTCCTTGAAACCCATTGCCCCTGTCCTTGAATCCACAAGAAACAAGGATGGAAACCCCAATTGCACTGAATATTATGCCCATTACAAATCCATGCAGGGATTTGGACCACTTCCCACTTGCAGACAAATACTTCTAGATTGAAGGCACTATCGTCAACAAATCCCCTTTGAAACTTTTCTGCAAATAGAGAGATCAGTTCCTGAACCAAGTTGACCCCATTGGGCTTTGGGAATTAGTCTTACGAAAGTACCAGTTCCCGAGAGTACATATATTCCCAGAAATTGTACATTACTACAACATGAACTATGATCCTATCCAAAGGGCAGTAAGAACCCCTGACCAATCTGTTTTGTTTACTGTCACTGCTGAATTGATCAACCAAATGCTACAACTAAAACCAAGCCAAAATATGACTCCTCTTTCCATTGGAGATATGCTGAATAGATACCCTACCCTCACATCAATCAAATTAGCTCAGTTATTCTAGGTTTTCACCAAAGAATAATGCAACATCCCAAAGGACTCTCCTCCTTATCTATGGAATATATTCTATATCCTTAGCCGAGACATTATAGATATGGTATCCAAGGTGCTAGGATACAACACTAGTGAATTTGTTGATGAGATCATAATATCCATCATGTTAGTCTACTCTCTTGGCCAACCACCAACCATCATATTTGACTATGAAAGGTTTATTGCTAACATAATGCGTGATCAATTCATGAGATTAGAAAATGAAAGAGTGTTCAAGTATTCTTCAGTCCTGTATCATTTATTTTTGTATTACCAAGCTACTAAGTTTCCAATTACCCTCCAAAATCTTGATACCAAAGGAAACCCTGGATCAATCATCTTCTGGACTTCTTTGATTCATCAATTTGAATCTCAATACTCCTATACAAATTTCATATACCTATTTGTTTATCCTGTGACAACCATGATACTGGGAAGCCCTCCACCCAGAATCAGTGCAGACATCAGGAGGGTCATGTAGTTATCAAAACAGTACAAAGTAGGGGATTGGTACTTGTACCAAAACCATACTGAAATCAAAATTTATGGATGTGAATTTCCACCTTACAAATTTCCAAAGTACCTCCCCATGAGATTGTTTGCTCTGGAGTACTACAGACAAATGATCAATTCAGATGAGGTGCACTTTGTAAGAGCCAAGAAGAAAGCCCAACTCAAAATAAAGGATCAACTAGGCCCATTCATTTGTAATAGTAGAGAAGTAGGAAGGGAGGCACATTAAATCCTTCGAAGATTGAAACTGAAACAAACTTTCATGTTGACCTATGACCCATACAACTTCATTTATAATAGGAGACAAAAGAACAAATTATCTCCTTGCATCCACCACAGAATCCTCGAAATTGAACAATATGCTAATCAATCTAAATGGGTGGAAGGCACTTTGATAGATCAAGATAGTACAGAGGTTGCTATTGATAATATATTAATGGACTTAGATAGAAGACTTGATGAGGATTCCTTTGTACGGGTTCCTGGAGAGTGTTAGTCTCAGAGACAAGAACAAGGTCGTAGTGGGCAGACAAAACTAGCAGGTCCATCAGTAGAAGCAGGACCATTAGGCCAACCAAAATATTTGGAACAAGCAGAGCCATCGAAGCAACTGGAGCTTTCAAAGCAACCAGAATAATTTGAACAACCTAAAATTTCATAGGAGCTTTTTCAACATGAACTAATCATGATAAATCCTCTTGTTTTGCAGACCCCTCTTAATGAGGAGACAAGCCTTAAGAGAGACAGAGATGAGGCCACTCCTTCGAGCAGGCCTATGGTCCAAGCATTTGCTAAGAGGCAAAGGATAAACCCATATGCAGAGAAAGAGCACACTGAGGAAATAGCAGGGACTTCAAGAGCAGAAAGGACAGAAAGTGGCACACCAATCCTTTAGGAGGGACACAAGAACCTTCCACCTCTCAAACTCAAATTTTAGAAAGGTAGAAGAGTGTGGAAGTATCCTCTTTTAGGGGTCCCACCAAACAAAGCCTAGATATCAAGGAAAAATACAAGGAAATCAAAGTAAGGAATGAAATATCAAAATTTGAAAGCTATGCACATTATCTAAATATGTCTCCAACAATTTAGACAAGGCTAATGTCGCCCTTTAATATAAAGGAGGGTAAAATGCAGATGAGCTTTCTCAGGCCAACCGTCCAACAACCGAAGCCAATGGGAGATTATTTTAAAACAAATTTTGAGGTCATGGCAAAGGATATCCATCCTATTAACCAAATTCAGTTCATAAAAAAAATAGAGAAATGGTGTATTTCACTTTGTCCAACAAAGCTATAACAACTCACCAACTTTAGAATTCACTGAATAACATATCAACACAATTCCAGTTGGAAAAGGCCTCATCTCAGGCCAAAGACACTAGAATAAAGTCCTTATAGGACTTGGTCATAGAGCTGGGACATGATCCCAAGAATGTTAAAGCAGCAAAGCAACTAATAAAGAAGAAAAATGATGACATAGTTGCACTAAAGAAGCAGCTCAAGATTCCTCCTCTTCAACACCCTCAAATAGCTAAATTTTTGGAGACATGGAAGGATGAAGAACTTATGCACCTAGTCCTGAAGTTAAATGATCAATTGAAGGAAACTGAGAAGGAATTGGATAAGTTGATGTAGTCGAAGCAGTGTGAGTTGGCCACCACTCCTCAAACTATAATACCTACAGTTTCCATAGTAGTACCATCCACTATGACAGCTACCTTAGCACTAACAATTCCATTAGCAACAACATTGCTAGTGATAGGTACTACATCAGGCACAAATACATCAACCCACACAGAGACACCCATAGAGAAAACTGCAGAATTGATCAAGGCCATGGAAGAAATGTGTATCCAGGCCACTGAGCTTAAGAATCTCAGAGAACAGGTGTCAAGTTTAGAAACCAATTGTAAACTTGTACAAATACAACATAAAGAAGAAACTCAAAGGAATCTGAGGATGGCAGAAAGAATAAAAGAACTTGAGAAGGATTTAACACTTAAATAACCATTGGGAGACATGAGAGAAATCCTTTGGGCCAACATCATTGATTCCATCAATGATTTTTGGCCTCCTATTCAGATTATTTTTGAGCAAACAGAATTGGTCAATATGGTCATGGAGGCAATCCAAAAAACAGTGGAAGAACTGGGAAACAAACCAGAAGAAGCTAATCAGTTGATTACCTTTCTGAACAAAAAAAACAGATATGAACTAGAAGTATTAGATACACATGACAAAACAACAACCATCATAGAGATCAAAAAAGTCCTCATTAAAATAAATGTTAAATTTGGAGAAAAGGTGTTAGAGCATCCAAATAGGCATTGATAACTTCATGCTCAACTATGGAATCTTAAGAGAAAAAGGACTTCCAAGTCCTATGGTGATACATGACAAATTGATGACCCATGAAGATTACATTGATAAATTAAGCAAACTCACCAAAATCCAAGCTCGTCCTTTAGGGGGAAAATCTTTTCCCATTGGAAGAGTGCTTTATGATGGCCTGGAGAATCTATTCTACATTGAACATGAAGTCAAACACTAGTTCACAAGCAAACCAAATTTTGTTAAGTTCACAAAAGACGATGAAATCTACAGGAAAATTATCAAAATGAAGTTACCTGATAGTGAATGGTGAACCAATTTTACTAACTTACTATAAGTTACTATAGTAAATCAATAAGGTAAAAGGTAACTGCCAAGTAAAATAGGTGAAAGAGGATCAAAGCAGAATAGGTAAAGAGTATGAGTAGGTCGAAGATGAAAGTAATTCCAGCACTAACTACAAGGAAAACTGCAAGAGCCAAATTTGAGCAACAACAGCCAACACAGTCACAATTAAAGGGACAGAAAACAAACAGTTCTCCATTTGTCTCTATCTTCGTGTTGAAGATATTTTCTGCTTCCTAGAATAATTCTCATATAGTTATGAGATATTTTGTATCAAATTTTGTATAAATACTTCACAAATTGAAATAATTAGTGTGGATTAAAATACATTTTTGTAGACATATTATTTTTGAGCCAAAGAACTTTTATACTCAAGATTGGACTGGTTTTACTGGAAATGAAATAAAGCTGAGGACATTTCAATGGATTCGTGTGCACAATTGGAACAAATAAGTATCATTTTCTCATGTTTAAATATTGTATTCTCTTGATGTTATGAAATATCGATATGTTTTTCTTATAAATCTTAAAAGAAAACAAGAATGATATCATTAGAATTAGCTTAAGTGCTCTCTGTTTTAACTATTTGCTTTCTTTATGTTTTCTACTAAATTGCCCTAGTCTAGGAACCCTTAATTTCTCCCTTACTTCTATAGTCTACCCCCCCTTTATTCCATAGTAAAGGATTCTTCATTTCCCTTTAATACTGACCATCCTTCCTTTCTTCATCTTAATCTCGGTTAAGGATTCGTCATTGCCCTTGGCCCTGGTTAGGACCTTTCATTCATTTAAACCTATAGATTTGTTCTTGTTATGCTAGCCTGCCATGTGGGCTCTTACCTGAGTGATAGATCAAATCCACTTAAGCCTTTCTTGATTGAATCCATAGCCCAATGGCCTAAATATTTGCTCTGCCCATTTGTCTTCTTAATCCTACCACCCAATCAAAACAAAACAATCCTAAACATCAAGAACTAGCCTAAAATTTTATTCAAACAAAGTTAATTATAAAGAGAGAGCCTCTCTAGACTTAGGTTGGCTAGAACCTAAGTCTAAATGATTGGTTTGTGGTTACCTCGGACTATTCCTTCTTTAATAACTTCTAAGGAATAAACCTAAGTGATAACAGAACTCAAGCTGTATGAGTGACATGAGATCAGACTTCTTGGTTGTAACTCTTCCTTCTACTTAATAAAGATACTTACACCTTTTCCCATATTCTTGTCTTTATGTATGATGATTATATGTGTAAATTATTTTGATTCCATTTTCTTATAGTAGATAGACCTCTTGCTTTGATTGGTTCTTGTCCTCTATTTATGATTGTAGGTACTTATCGAGCAGATTCAGTTCGTGAAGGAGCGATGGGATCTATTCAAAGGAGACAAAGGGAAGAAAAATATGACAAGTAGGTCCCTTGTCTTATTTATCTTCTATAGAAAAAAGTTAAACTCTTTAAATCTTTTGTTCTAGGTGTAACTACCCACCTAGAGAAATTGTATTTATCCATAGATGCAAAATTCCACATAACAAATTGGTGACTCCACTAGGGAACGATCATGGTTCCAGGTAGCTTATTTTCATCCTAGTACAACCTAGTAGACTTTACTTGCTTCCATTGGTCTTGTTTCAACCTTTTTGAAGTGTTGTTTCATAAACAATTGTGCTTGAAAGCCACTTGAATGGCATCTTTGACACAGGTGCATGCTTGGTCAGGACACAAAGCCCTACAGAGAACCCTTGGCTTGAGGACATTTCTATGGAATGCACTATCTCCCATTTAGGACTGCGTTGAGGTAAAAAAACCCACCTTTGACGTGACTTTTCCAAAATTTCCTTCTGTTTTTTCTTGTTGAAAGATCAATGATTTTTGTGTCTCTAAAATCAATTTGTGTTTCCTTTCCTAGCCCTACTTTGGCCTTGATTTTTTAGTGTTTCTTAAATGATTTCTTTATCACTACCAATTCATCATCAAACTTACTTTATAGTCAATTAATCTTTGCTCAAAAGAAAGTGTCGTAAAAGTCTTCATTTCCTTCAAAAAGGAACTGTCGTAAAGTCTTTGTTCTTGCAAAATATTGATTGATTGTATGTGTATTAGTTTCCTTTTGTTCATTTCAACATTAAGGGAATTAAAAAGAAAAACTTGCATCATGCATTGAAAAAGTTTGGGTGTTCTTATAGGAATAGTTTAGGGAAATTGAGTTAGATGTTCTCTTTGTTCTTTGATTAAAAGAATCTGATTTCTCCATCCCTATTAACTAAGGTTTCCACTATTCAAATTGAATGAAAAGAAATCTCATCATATTAGTTTAATTCTAGGAACTTCAAAGAAATCACACAGTGAACCTTCAAAGGAAAATTCTTAATCAATATCAACTTAAAATTAACCTCAATTAACCTAATGGAGCAATGTCACCTAACACAAAAAATTTAGAGGTTCTAGGGCAGAGACGTGCTCCGTCGTTGTAAAACATAGAAGTTTTCGCTAACTTGTCTGCGATACATTCTGAGTGTGATACCTCATTCTACGTACGTGAGTATATCGTAGCTCATCCACATACCTTCGGGTATATAGGGTGGTGTTATAGTACATAAAGTATAAAAGAATTCTCTCACTATGCAGTTTCACATTAGACAACACTAACATGGATTGGACCTCCACATACTTTTAGGTATATAGGGAGGATTACATTAGGTTGATATCCATCCTTAGGTAGCTGAGTCGGCCACCTTGTACACTATGATACACTGAACACAACATTCGTGGAGATTTCCTGCACATATGTTAAGTCCTTGGTTTACTGAGGTAGTATATTATAGTTGATAGTTACTTGGTAATCCTTTTGCCTAGATTATCCATGTTTTGTTTTGTAATGTTATTTCGATCAAAATTAAATTAATTTACTGTTGAACGATGTCACTCCTTAGCTGATATTAGGTTGAGACATTTGGCAACAACTCTAGAGTCCACCGATCAAGGAATTCCTTTTGATGGGAATCCTTGTCCTTTTCCTCCTTTCAGAAATATTGGCGCCACTTATATTGCCACATTGTCCTTTCTAGGACTTACCATTGGCTTCCCAGTATGGTTGTTCTCAACCTCCTTGGCCCCAAAAATCAAAATTCCTACAACTGCATATAATCAACCTCCAATTGATCCTAAAGTTGACCCTTTTCCTTCTTCATCAGTTGTTTCTTCCTCCCCTTCTTCCTCTCCACCTGGTGAAAGTATTGGTACTAGTAAATAGGTGGCTAAGAGGAAGAAGAAAGCGAAGAAGAAGAAGAATAAGAAAATTCAGTAGGGGGGCAACCAAGCAACCATTGATTCAAACACAACTTCTGATGAGAAACCATCCGATATGCCTTAAAAAGTTTTATATGCTTGCAAAGTTTGTATGGGAGACCATCTTATTTGAAATTGTTATAGTATTCCTCAGATCTTAGAGGAATGGTCTTCTCATTCACAACATCTTGTTTCATCAACTTCTAGATATTATGCTAGTTACACAACATCAACTAGTGGTAGTAAAGTTCTTGGAAAGAAGGGTAAAGTTAAGTTTCCCTGTAGGTTATGTGAAGGGAATCACTCCATTAACCTTTGTCCCTATCTGGATGAAGCCAAAAAAGTGTTGGATAACCATCCTACTTTTCTGAAGCGACTTATATATGGCTATAGGAGACTCTCCCTTAATCCTTCACTATTTGACAAAGTGACTCACCAAAATCAACTGTCGGTCAAACCCACTCTCTCTAAATGTCAATCCCATGAGTCTATATCTCACCAATCACAGCTCAAGGAAAAAGTTGACCTTATTTTAGCTTCAATTAATTGTACCTTTCCCATAGAGAGTGAGTATGATACCACTAAGGTTCTTTTCATTTCTTCAAATTCAAATGAGCTTGGAGGCAACACTCCTATTCCATCAAGACAAGAGGAAAATCCTCCAACTCTCGTAACTCAAGGGGTTAATTGTCTCGTTTCTACGGTACCTCCTCCAAGTAGTTTGGTCACTTCCTTTGATTGGAATTGATTGGAAGGATCCTGTTTTCCTTCTTATGTGCCTTTCTAGATCATAGTACATGTTTGTATAATGATTGTACCTGACACTATTATAGATGAAGGTTCATCTATGCGTATCATTTCTTCAACTACTTGGAAAGCGCTTAGTTCACCGCCACTTGTGCCTGTTACCGAGGATTTGTTGGCTTTTAATAGAGGAAGTAATCAACCACTAGGGATCCTTCCTCAATTAATTATTACTTCGGGAGGAAAAATTATTTATCTCAATGTGATGGTAGTCCCAGACCCTTTAGATTACAATTTACTTCTTGGGCGTGACTATGTTTATGACATGGGAGCTATTGTTCAACACTCTTTCGAGTGATGTGCTTCCCACATGAAGGCAGTATTGTCACCGTTGACCAACTTTCATTTCTCGGTCCAAATATGGCTTCTAGTCAACCATCTTCCCTAAATGGTCCTTTTGTCTCAATGGTATCTTCCCTGTCACGAGTCAATTATGTGGCAATCCATTCCATGCCTACATCAACTTACGATCAATTCTGTGATGTTGTACATTATGTACTGGGGGCATTTCAACCATATTTCTCAAATAAATTCCTTGATACGTATCTCTTCTAGAGCATTGTTCTCCCATTTGATGAGAACCTCTTGGAAGTCATGACCTCTTATGGGACATGAACAAGGAATATGGGCATAGCTTCTTGTCTTGTGTCAAGCTCATTAAAAAATGAAACAAGGAATCTGAGGATAGTTCTTTTACTATGTCAACCTCAAAAAAATGAAATAGGTATATGCACATAGCTCCTTGTCTTGTGTCAAGCTCATTAAAAGATGAAACAAGGAATATGAGGATAGTTCTTTTATTGTGTGAAGCTCATTAAAAAATGAAAGAGGTTCCATGAGAATAGTTCCTTGTCTTGTGTCAAGCTCGTTAAAAAATGAAACAAGGAATATGAAGATAGTTCTTTTACTGTGTCAACCTCATTAAAAAATGAAACAAGTCTAATAGCATAGTTTCGTGTCTTGTGTCAAGATCGTTAAAAAAGGAAACAAGGAATCTGAGCAGAGTTCCTTGTCTTGTGTCAAGCTCATTAAAAAATGAAACAAGCTCCCCATGGAGAAAGGTTCCAATTCTAGTTTTTGATTAGATCTCATAAAATCCCAGTCGATTCTTTCACTTGATCTCGTAAATGAACCTTCACTCCATCCACATGATAGCCATGAGTATTCTACTTAGGTGAATAAAATGAAGCTTGGGGGCCATGCACCTAGAATCAAGTCATCATGTTGGGGACATGTAAACCAACCTCAAGCATAGTTTTTTCATGGTCCAAACTTGTGTATAAATGAAACTGAATCCAAGAATATTTTTTCGATTCAAGCTTGTGTAAAAATAAAACTTAATCCAAGCATAGTTTTTCATTGCAAGCTTGTGTAAAATGAAACTGAATCCAAGCATATTTCCCTATGGTTCAAGCTTATGTAAAAATGAACCCATCTCCATTTTAACCCTCATGATTTCCATTCTATCAACCTCTTCCGTCTAATGATCCTTGGTTTTTCTTCTTCCATCGTCACTATCTGCTTGGCCGATCATACACTTTCACTTGGTTGTTTTACCCTTTTTGAGGAACAGTTGCAATGAGTGATCTTATTAGCTAGCCTCTTCACATAAATCAACATGTTTTGAGAAGTTCCAACATCACTGGAACCATTTTCTATCCTAGACACATCTCACTCCTCTAAGTGGAGTCCTCTTTAAGCTCTTTTCAAACTCTTGAAACATAAAAAGATCGTCTAGTATTTTTCTCTTTGACTCATTAAAAGAAAATAAAAATGGGGGGTCTACATTGAAGATCTTTTCTGAATCTTTAAACATGAAAAGATTTCCGAGTGCTTGTCCTTTTCAGCTCGTTAACATATTCGAAACAACATCTACTTACTATAATTTTAACCCTTTTCCGGACTGAGATAAATTATTTACGAAAAAGGAATAAGTTGATTGAACATAGAGTTTCACCTTTGCTAGACCCATTAAAACATCACATAGTGATGGATTCACCCGAAGGGTGGAATTATACAACAAGTATATGTTATCCTCCTCAAGCTTGATAAAAAATAAAGAGCTACTCATCAACAATGACTGGGGAAAATGGGAAAAGGGGCAAACCACTTTATGGTAGCAAGCCGCTCTTGAACATGACACTTTCACTTCATCTCTTTGACTACTTGGGTTGGGTTATCTGCTTGATGATTATCACACCTATGGTCTATCATACCATCCATTACTTTGTTTTTGGGTCTATGCTCCCAATTCATTCAGTGTTGCCGACATGTTCAAGAGAAGTCACTTAATTAAAATTCATCCTTTGCAATACTCATAAAACTTAATTTTCATGACCTCCATTCCTCAACCTTGTGTCATCAATCACATTGTCTCCAAAAATCATTACACTCATTTTGTGTCATTGATCTAGGATACATCAAGGGCCTCCTGTGATGAGCCACTTCTTGTTGACATTAGTATATTGTCCAAGAAGTTGACTTAGAAACACCCTTTCAGTACCTTGTGTCATGCATACATCAATGGCAAGTTTCTCACTTTTGGTGAAAGGTTGACATCATTGGCCTTTGATCGAAAGACTTTGTATGGTGTTCGACATCAAAACATCCATTCATACTACGGAAAATGTATTATAGTACCTTGAGGATGATTATCATTATTGGTGATTTCTCTCACGTCTATTAACATCTTACATCATTAGTTGGTAATCAGACAGTTTCTTCCCATGTTCAATTTCAGATCACATATTCACATGGTTAGACTCGTACTTGATTGAACAATTGAACAAGATAGAGGACCCCAAATCGAGTTTCATCCATCCGGGCTGCGATTTTAGGAAAGTACTAGATCATCTGTATGATGGATTTACACTGATGGTCATCCCATCATGGGTCTATACTTGTAGACGACTATTTATGTACATGTAATGAAAGTTTATATGTTGATCATGGGTATGCCTTCCCTCAGTGGTTCATGAAAAAAACCAAAATATCATGATATTATGTTTTGTAATTGATGCAGGTTACCATACGCTTCAGGACCTCTTCATCACATCGTAAAGCATATCACTTAACATTATCACTTTCGACTTCATGCTTTAAGGGGAAACTGTTACAGGTCTATTTGGGCACATCGCTCCCATCATTTAGATCAATACTTTTAAGTCTCATCAAACCCTAATTCAATTGCTACATGCCCTAATAAAGTCATGACATTGAGTGCCATCATTCTTGAGAGTTTCCTACCCTGAAGACATCCTAAAATAACTCCTTGAGGGACCAGTGCAACCTTGGTAAGGGGTAAGTGCACTGCAGAGCACTTAGTCCCATTCAAGCCTACTCTACAGAGCACCTAGGCCCACTTTGACCTATGCTTGGCAAGATTGAGCGAAATCTTCATAGGGTTCTGGGAATATTCTTTCATTCTATACCATTCTAGAAGATTCCCACCTCTTATCCTCTCTGATGAGCTTGAAATTGCATAGGTAATGAATCAAATAACCTCCTATCCTCTCATCCCTTCCTCCATGGAAACTACCTCCCAAATTGGAAATCCATTCAATGCCCAATTTATGACAAAACCACCTCCATTTCCCTATAAATTGAGCACTCATCGTAGTGATCAAGCGTTCAACTTTGAGAATTTGTAAGGATATACTATTGGTTTGAGGTTTGAAATTGTAAGCAAGTATTGTTATTCTTCCAATGTGTTGTGCTTATGGTGTGATGAAGGATGGAACTCAAGCTGGATGAGTGACATGGGATCGGACTTATTTGTAACTCTACCTTCTACTTAATAAATTTGTTTACACCTTTTCCCATTTCCTGTATTTATGTATGATGATTATATGTGTAAATTATTTCGATTCCATTTTCTTATAGTATATAGATCTCTTACTTTGATTGGTTTTTGTCCTCTATTTATGATTGCAGGTACTTATCGAGTGGATTCAGTTCGAGAAGGAGCGATATAAGCTATTCAAAGGAGACAAAGGGAAGTGAAGATAAAAAGTAGGTCTCTTGTCTTATTTATCTTGTATAGAAAAATGTTAAGCTCTTCAAATCTGTTGTTCTAATTGTAGCTGCCCACCTAGGAAAAATGTATTTATCTGTAGATGAAAAATTCCACATAACACCCATAGAACTTGTCCATACATATCTATGTAGACTGATGAAAACTCAATCTATTAGTTGAAGCTTTTAGTTCTAACATTTATTGATGATTTAAAAAAATAGATATCACTTATATTATAATAGTTGTTTGCATGGGAAAAAATTTTCATGCTTTAGTGACTTCATATGCTTCTATGTTCGAGTATATCCACATCATTATTTTCTTCATATGCGGGATTTTTGGACTACAATTTTACATTCATATATTTCATATATTGTGCAAAAATCTCGTGATAAAATTGCATATTTGCAGTACATAAGAACATAAGAAATTTAAAAAACCCCAAAGGGCCAAGTTTCTCTGAAAATCCCCTTCAGTGTTGAAGGAAGTTCCTTCTCCACATGCTTTGTCTTCACTAGCCTCTATTGCCTACTCGTTGTCTACTAGCTTAACATTTTTTGGTTTGATTATAAAATCAATGATTGATGGAGCATCCCAATTGGATTGAAGATTTAGGATTAACTACTCAAACGCTGAACATGACATCCTTTTGCCCACTTTTAGCAACAACAATTTGCAGTGTTTCACAAGAAACTCGAACCTAGCTTCTCTTTCCTTCACCACAAGCTCCAATCTTCTATTGGATATTTCATTCATTATCATTAATGCCTTCAGCAAATTTTGCACTACCTACACCCAATGCTACATTTCTTTCTCAACAACAAACTCCTTAGAGATATCCAATCCCTACCTTTACATATTCATCTTTCAAAACCTTAGCGGGAGACACATGGATGCTAAAGAAGTTGTGAAATCCCTAGAAATCCCCTGTGTATAGAACAATGACTCAGAAAGCCAAAGGAGATGATGCCCAAGCGAAGAAATAAATTATAAATCTACCTAGATCCTCGTTCCTACAAGAAGGATAAAATATACCATGGGATTAATGTCTTAGCCTGTGATGTAAATCTTAGCATTAAATTTCATAGCACTAAATAATTGTGGTCATATCATTGACAAGATATTCCAATTCGCATCCCATTTATAACATATCAAATTCCCTTGCCAACTGTCCATATGACACATACTTGATATCAAGGAATAAGGCGCATGTACACCCCACCTCCACTGATCCAGGTGGCGGATGGTGGCCACCCACCTATTCCACTCGTACCCACACCACTGTCTCGTTGATTTTCTCAATTACTTTAATTATAACAGAGTTTACTCTTTTTGGTAGCTTTTCGAGTCATGAACTTCCAGAGACTTTTTCAGGCCCTAAATAACGATTTTTTGTAAAACGTGAGACCAATACTAGAATTTGACCAATTTTCTCCACTTTGAAGTTGTATTCCTCGGATAGATCTTTATATTCAGGTATTGTATGCATCAAAGAGAGATTGTATGCTAAAGCTATGACCTCGGGAAGTTGATGTACCAATTTACCCAATTGGGGCCCACAGTTTTGGCACTTCACCTCCTAGGGTTAGGTTTTTGGATTTTTATGGTTTTCGAGTGTTTCTCAATATTAAATAGGTCTCTAAGCCTCATTTTAGCATAGTTCAGAGGCATGTAGCTTCCATATCCCTTCTCATGGATAATTTACCATCGCTCGAGCTAGTTTATTTCCATTTCTATTTGTAAGCATATTTTAGTATTGGATATTAATCAAATGAATTATTATTTCTCATGCATCTCTATGTTTATGGTGATATTGTAATTTATTACATTCTTTTTTAAGATTGTATCAGTTGTATCATTGCGATCTACTCTTTCAAGATATAAGGAGTTAGGGCTCTATGGTGTAGGTAAATTCTCGATGTGGCCAAAGACAATTCTTCTAGCCTTAGAGAGTGAGTTTAGCCACAAACAGAAAATCTAGTGAAAACTTCCTTAGGCTAGAATCAAATAAGAGGGCCTACCTCTTAGAATTTTATTCCGCTTGGTGATGATCTTGTTTCCTTACTCTAGATATTTTTTATTTCCTTCCTTCAAATGCGTCAAACAAGTAAACAAACAACAACAACAAATGTGATAGCATACAAATTGCATCCAACCTAATTAAAAGTTCAAGGAATATTAAGCCATCAAATGTAATATAACACTTAATGTAGGAAATCAATCAATAGTTGTATTCATATAAGTTGAGAAAGAGATTACTACGAAAGCCTTGACATTGTTGGTCTCCTTCGACATTTCTGGGTTCCCACACCTCTGCTAACATCTCTTGGATAGCCCCAACAATGGAAGTTTTAAGGCTTCTTCCCTTTAGCTCCAAACCAAACCAAACACACTATTCTCCCTCGACAAACATAAACTAAAAAGATACAAGCTATAGATATCTTGCTCGTTATTCAAGCTCCAAAAAGACTAAGACTATATTATCTTGGAAAATGAGTTTATATAGATTAGTTGGAGGGGAGATGGTTCCTGTTATGATGGGAGAGGGCTTATCTCTTTGGTTTTCTCCATCTTAATAGGGGAAAGGTTCCCAAACTAACTTCCTCAGCTCCATCCAACCCAACCATTTACCAGAATTCCATTACGAAACTTCAAGACCTAGAAGCTTTGACTACATATTTAAAAAACTTTCCAAAAGAGGATCATCACGACTCAGAAAAGTCTCATTCATGTCGTACGGCACTAAAACGGGTTTTAAACTCTATAAATTGGCCTGAGGAGAAAATGGGTCATTAGGGCGAGTCTTGTAAACTGGGGTAAAAGGAAGATTCTTGGGAAAGGATGAAAAGGGAAATGTTATGCTCATGAAGAGGGACATAATGGGAGTCTCTTCATGATGGGAAAGCATGTAGGGTTAATTGTAGAGGTCCTCCAAGATCAGGGAAAGGGGAATACAAGGACAATGACAAAATGTTGTGTAATAGACCCCCTCTAAATCATGAAAGCCGAGCTAGAGTGAGGAGTGAAATGCTTTATAAGTAGATGCGGGGAACCGGCACTACAAGAAAAAGGTCATTAGTGAGGGTCAAAAAATGTCACCATAAGCTCACTCGTGACGGTCAAATGAGCCTTCGTCACCAAAAATTTAACGCCACTAAAGGTGGTGTCACCAAAAGTATAGGTATTGTGGTGACATTCAAAGTGTGTCACCAATAATGATTTATAGTGACGAATAGTGACGGTCACCTTTTGATATGAGCAATGGTGATGCATCTTAGCCTCCATCACCAAAAAAATAAAGGTCACCAAAGGTGGCATCACTAAAAGTGTAGTTGTTGTGGTGACATTCAAGGTCCATCATGAATAATGATTATAATGATAGATAGCGACCATCACCATTTCATATGAACACCACTCATTTATTGTGATGGATTTTTTATGGTCGTCACTATTAATTCATATATGGTGATGTTCATTGATGGTCACTATAAACAACAACAATTTATGGTGATGGACCTTTCATGGTGGTTACTATATATCTATATATATATATATATGGTGACGTTCTTTGAGAGTCACCATTTCATATTTTGGTGAGGATAAAAAAAATGTCACCATAAGCTTATGAGTGATGGTCAAAAGAGCCTTCATCACCAAAAACTAATCGTCTCTATTTCATAATAATATGAGGGCACAATGGAATCAAACCAAAAACCTTTTGCTTGCAAAGCATGTGCTCTTCCATTGAGCTAGCACCCTTTAAAAAAATTAGACCTTGAAACTTTATAGATTGTAATTCTACAACTTTCAACAAATTATAAATCTTTGTAAAGTCTTGGAAAATATCTTACTAAACAAATAAAATAACATCTAAGTTATAGGCCCCTACCTATTGGTTATGGAAGTTATGAAAAGTGGGTGGAAGGAAAAATAATTGCATATAAGATACTCAATTTGTTTAGTCCAATACTCAATTAAAAGTGAAACGTTTAAGACATTTATAACCTATAAATGACCTATAATTATCAAACCTAAAATATGCAATTACAGCAAATATTGATTTCTCACCTTATGAATCATGTAAATCTGTTGTAACTGATTTGCATGAAAAAAATTAAGATAAATGAATACTCATGATGCAATTATGACTAATGACCTACATGCTTGAATCCTAGTGGCTATGGGGTCTAGAAAACTAATTGGGAATGCTTCTCGTTATTAATTAATTCAATATGTCAAAATACAACAATCAACAACAATGATCCTTAAATGTAACCAATAAACATATCTTAAAATTGTAGGTACAAAAGTTTAGCTAATATATGTAGTGCACACAAAGATACACAACAAAAAATAGCACCTACACTCCATAATAAATAAATTAATTAATACTACAATTTCTTTAGCACTTAACATATTATGTTAACATAAATGATGCACAATAGTTCACAAGTTCCAAATGACATGCATAGTTTCTAATTTATCTGTTAAGAAATTATAAGTAATTAAAGATCCTACCATAGCACAAACTTGAAATAGAGAAGCATAAATCACATTAGTATAAAGTACAAGGATATAAAAAAATTCATAAGAAAATGAGTGCAAGGACATCAAAGCACTTATTTTCACTTTGTAGCAAAACTATTCCACTCCATACATTACCATATCTATCTCATCATCACTAGTTCTCATTTTCATTTCCATCTCATTCTATTTCATTTCTTTTCCATATTCATCCTTGTTCATTTTTAAAACTTTTCATTAAACCCTATCCACTCAAGAAAAAATTCCATCTAATTTTTCACCAACAAGATGATTTTGCAAATTGTGTTTAGTTTTATAAGGAGGCTATAGGATTGAGGAAAAGATACAAGTAATTGAAATTTTCATATCCAAGCCTTCCAATTTTAAACCAGATATCCTAGAGGCATGACTTATACTAAACAAAAAAATGAAAATTTAGAGTATCTCAACATCTGCATGTTACCCTATACCTCCATACGAATCCCTATAGGTAGCCATGTAGTAGCTTGTACATAGTATAAATCACACCATTATTCACTATGGGGCTCATGCCTTACAAGTAAGAAGTGACATGAAGAAATTATATAAATGTTCTCATAATTGGCAGAGATACAATGGTCATGTGAGACAATCAACAATATTCATCCAAAAAATGACATAGCTTCAGGTCACCAATGAAGGATAGACTTTAAAAAATAGAGTTTAACCAAAGAGTTCATTAAGTAAAGTGAAAAGATAACTAAATACAATACATTACTAAAGGTTATGATTATATTCTAGATGTTGATCCATTTCATTTTCACCACTCTTATTTCTCAACCATGCCTACATATCATTTTACTTCTTGTCAGTTTTCTACAAGAAGAATAATTATTTCTACGGAATTAGTTACATGAATGACTATAAGATTGAAATGATCTATAAGAAACTCCAGATAGGAAGTACAATAAGTTCAATAGAATAAAAGCACAACAACTGAAAGTCATTTCATTTTGTTTTCCCTCTTCTTTGACTTTTTTTTTGGTTTCTTCTACTACAATTGTTGCTAGAATGCATATGAAGATTGTTCAAAATTTAAAACCCTTGCTATAAGAATTTCCATAAACAAAACCACAAGATACTAAAATCAAGTTTATAAGGCAAGGAAAAACAAAGATAAAACAATAGGATAACCCCCTTTCTTTCCAAAAACAACCTTCTATGTGTTCTTCTATGGAATGGGAGTAGGGATTAATAGAAGAGAGCCCACAAAAGCTACTAGATTTTATTAGAATATTAGGGTTGTAAACATTTTTCATAGAAGTAGATGGTTGGGGTGTTTAAGAAGATATTATGATTATGATGATGTGGCCCTTGAAATTTCCTCAACATTTAGAACTACAAGGGAAAAAGTATGTGACTGCAGTGAGAAGCAATACATAAGGACTACCACTAAATATTGAAAAGATTTTAAAGTTGATATTGCTAAGCACAAAATCATATAACAATAATTATTCTTTACCTTTTTGGGCTTGGATATCATTGTCACATTTTCTGCTTGAAGTGGACTAAGGAAAGCCATGATTGAACAAAAAAACTAGAAAGAGAGGCAATGTTGAGAAGCCAAACTCAAACTGCCCAACAAGCACAATATTATATTCTTCTCCAAAAGCATACAATTTAGTACACATATCAAGATAAAATTTATATAAAGTAGATGAAATACCAAAACCTAAAATAACAACAATAAAACTCACGAAAGGAGTTTTCTTTAACAAATAGGAATCCTTTCGTTTTCTTGAGTCACACTTACTACTTTTATGCCCTAGTGTACCATTTTCTTGAGCCATCTCAGGGCCCAAACCACTTAGAAAACAAGAAATAAAACAATCAAGAAGCCAAAATATATATTGGATTTTGGATATGTAGAGACAAACTGAAATATGTTGAAGCACAGCAAATGCATCCCAACATCTATCCCCTTTTTGTTAAACAATCATGTTCTTTTAGGACAATTTCCACTCATAAAATTTCAGAATCATTTCAGCAAACAAAACAAACTCCAAGCATGTCACATGAAGAATAAACCTCCTTGGAGTTACCAAATCTTGTCCAACACTATGGTTTTGATTTCAAATCAATGTTATAAGATACAACCAAACTAATAAAACATACATGAAAATACATCAAAATTTGAAGTAAAACAGTCAATTTAAAAACTCTAACATACACCACAAAATCTCTATGATAAAAGGAAAAGAAAAGATGACAATCAACATTCGCTGAAATAGAATCCAGGGTGAGATGAGTTGTAAATGGCAGCAAAAAATAGAAAGAGATATGCAAAACATCTTGATCTCATTATGAATGCATAAGTAAGAACAATATTGAAATGAAAACAACAAAACCATAAGACAAAATCACAACCTAACACTAAAGATGGACTACGAATTCATTTTGAGTTTTTTCCACTGCTTGGGAACACCTTTTTACCTAACCACTCTCATACAATTCAATATTTTGTGGAGTGCTTATTTGCACATATCTTAACAACAACTCGCAATTTAATAGTAAAATAAGTTAAAATAACATATTTTGAATATTAAACACATGCTAAAATGTAAGGTGTAAACCAAGTTCCCTTTATGACCATGGCATCTTGCCTACAATTACCTTCCCATATAGTAACAGTACACCATAATTATAACACAAATTTTCTCTATGATTTGTCCAACCTAATTTTAACTCCATATTTAATACCAACTTGTATCCTCAATTACCACAATGACTTATGTTTATTCTGAGCACATCCCCTAGAGAAAGAAGCCAAGGTATTTGATTATTCAAAAGGGTACCTTTTAAAAATTAGTGACAACAAACTAAAAACAAGACAAAAAATGCTAGAAACAAGTTATTTTGCCAACCTTGCTCCAAACTTATTCTCATCAATATCCAGAGAAAGAAGTTAGAAGAAAAATAATAAAAGAGATCCAAAGAAAAATGCTCCCAGATTCATAAGTGGTGTTTCACATATAGTGGAAAACAAAAGATTAAAACAAACATTTCAAATATATATAAATACAATTGAAAATGAACTAAAACAAATGGGAGAAGAAGAATAAGAATGGGCACAAACCTAGGATGTATAGTAAAACCACCCCATGCCAGTTAAAAATCCCCGATGATGGAGATGTCCTTGGGAGTTTACTTTAATGAAATGTAAGGGGAAAATGACTTGGTCCATCATATGAGGCAATTTGGGAAATAGATGAACTTGAATAAATCCCATAGTGACATGTTGCACCTCCAAAACTACTATTTGTGTGACTTCCATATCTTGAGGATCCATATGGACCAAGACTGTAATTCCCTATTGATGTCTCACCAGAAGTTGTTCCTTGGAGAAGAAGTTGGAGGCCCAAGTCTAACACTGTTGAAGAGTTAATGAATAAGGAAGGTTTATTGCAAAACTTTCTATAGACAAAATTGACAGTGATGCATCACTTAATCCACATATGGATTTAGACTGGTAACTCGTACTGATGTTGGGTTCACAAGTAAGTGGCTAGTTGAATGGCCCATGACCTAATCCACCATATTGTGAAACATGATCTACATCACCTTTATCCTTCAAATCATGAACAACTTGGAGCTGGTTTGATGCATCTTTCTGCTTTTTCCCTTCAAATGCTGATTTACAAAAAAGTTGATGCCCATTTATTGATTTAACAATGTCTTCCAACGTTAGATTTGTTGTTTCAATTATTTTGTTAAGAATAAGGGGGTATCCTTTGGACTCACTGTGTTGATCACTAGGGCTTCTTCAATGTCTCCATAAAGAGAGAAAAAATTAGTCATTCTAACATGTTACATGTGTTCATGAACATTACCCACATAGATCCTTCTTAAGTTAGGATCCATTGTAGCTGTTTGAAAGGGATTAGCTAGTTGTATGGGTTGTATAGGTACCATGGGTGGAAGAAGGTGTTGCTGGAGTTGAAAGGGATTAACTGGTTGCATGGGTTATTGAAGGAGTTGGTTCAACTAAGATTGTTGTTGTGCAAGATTACAAAAAACCATTCTATCATCAATCACATTGATGAGTTCTTCCAACACACTCAAGGTACAATCAACATGTTTATATGTGATAAATCCAACACACTCAAGGCACAATCAACATGTTGTAAATATTTTAAAGTTGATATTGTGAGCCTTGAAATCATCAAACAACAATTATTCTTTACCTTTTTGGGATTAGATATCATTGTCATATCTTCTGCTTGAGGTGAAAGAATGAAAGCCATGATTGTATAAAAAAATGGACAAAAAGGCAATGTTGAGAAGCCAAACTCAAACTATGCAACAAACAAAATATTATAGTCTCCAAAAGCATACAATTTACATATCTAGCTGCAATTTATATAAAATCCATGAAATAAAAATACCTAAAATAACAACAATACAAATCATGGGAGTTTCTCTTTAACAAGTAGAAATACTTGCCTTTTCTTAAGTCACACTTACTACTTTTATGCCCCAAGGTCTCATTTTATAGAGCCAAAGCATGCAGCAATCATAGGGCCAAAACCACTTAGGAAACCAAAATTAATACGATCAAGCAACCAAAAAATGTATTGGATTTTGGATTTGTAGAGACAAACTGAAATATATTGAAACAAAACAAATGCATCTCAACTTATATCATCTTCTTGTTAAACAACCATATGTTGACACTTTCCACTCCTAATAATTCAAAATCATGCCAGCAAACAAGACAAACTCCAAGCATATCACACCAAGAATAAACCTCCTTGGAGTTACCAAATCTTGTCCAACTCTGTGGTTTTGATTTCATGTAAATGTTATAAGATACAACCAAACTAATAAAACATACATTAAAATACATAAAAGTTGAAGTAAAACAATCATACATTAAAATACATGAAAAGTTGAAGTAAAACAATCAATTTAAAAACTGTAGCATAAACCACAAAAACTCTACTATAAAAGAAAAAGAAGAGATGGCAACCAACATTGGCTCAAATAGAATCCACAGTCAGATGAGTTCCAACTGCAAAAAAATTTAAAAATAGATATGAAAAACATCCTAATCTCATTATGAATGCATAAGTAAGAACAATATTGACATGAAAATAACAAAGCCACAAGATAAAATCACAGCCTAACATTTAAGATGGACTATGAATTCATTCATAGTTTTCTCCACTTCTTGCAAACACCCTTTTACCTAAAGGCTCTCATACTTGAGTACTTATTTGCACATAGCTTGAGATAACAATACCCTGTATAACAAAATAATTAGGAACAAGATTACTGTAAAAAAATTGAACATTTTGAGAATATAAAAAAAGTTCACTGCCAACTTTACTTTATCTCTTAGATACAAAAAATCTACAATCTACCCAAAAAAATATTTATGTATCTATAATATTTAACATCTATATACAAAACAACAATCATATGAAATAATATATATTATGATATCTATAGAGTATATATTATTATAAAAGTTCATGTCCACAAATAAACATAAATTTATCTAGTGAATCCCACCAACAATAAAAAGCCATAGATTTTACAAATGAATCCAAATCCAACATATACACATTATAAAATCCCCAAATAAAAAATCTCATGTCATAAAATTATCTAATGAATCCAACAATTCTATATCATGAATTTACTAAATGAATCGCATATACATGGCTTAAAGAAACAAACTTCTTAAAAGAGAAATCAAGAGCCAACTTCCATTAATAATAGATAAAAACTCTGAAACATAACTGGGGCTTGACCATATACTGTCTCCACAGATAGTAGATTTTATCTTTGCCCCCTACCTCCCCAAATAATGAAACTCAGATTCTTAAACATTACAATCTCTATATTGAATCTTATAGTGGGCTTTGTTCTCATGTACTCCCCTAGTTTGAATTTGCAGAGAATTGTTGTATTTCTTATTTACAAATTCCATAAACATATTATAGTCTTACAAAGCCATTCAACACCATAATTATATAACATATAATACAGAGGAGTTTCCAAGCATGATTGAATTTCGCATATAAGTTTGACAGATAGTTACATCTTCTCAATACTTCAATATGATCAACAAAACCAAGGATATAATGTAGGAGTTTTATACAAAGTTGATGCATTCAATGCCAAAACCTTCTATGAGAACAAAGCAGACCTCGAATGATTAAGAAATGCAAATGAATTCCACAAACAATCAATTATTAGGCATTGAAAAAAATACCGATTGTGGATGGCATTATGTAAGCTTTTGCCCTAGCGTTCTTGAGCTGATTCTTCATCATCATAGTATTCATCATCCTCTGCACTAATATCCTGGTATTTCATGTATTCAGACACCAAATCATTCATGTTCCTCTCTGCTTCAGTGAATTCCATCTCATCCATGCTTTCACCAATGTACCAATGTAAGAAGGCCTCCCTCCTAATTATGGCAGTGAACTGCTCGCTCACTCTCCTAAACATCTCGTGAATGGATGTTGAGTTCCCAATGAACATGAACGACATGGACAGGCCTTTTGGCGGGATATCACATGCACTGGATTTCACATTGCTGGGGATCCACCCCACAAAGTAGGAGGAATTCTTGTTCTGAATCTGTTCATCGACTTCTTCATCCACCTCATCATCTGTTCTTCCACCTCTTTGGTGTTCATCTTGCCTCTGAACATGGTAGATGCAGTAAGGTACCTGTTGTGACGTGGATCTGCAGCATACATCATGTTCTTGTAATCGCACATATGTTGTGTGAGTTCCAGAACGGTGAGGGCTCTGTTATCCTCATCCTTCCAACCAAGCAACCTTACCTGCATTGTAAGATCCAGACTTCGAATAAAGAGGCTCAGGAGGCTCAGGAGAGTGTAGATCCATTGATTAAGTCTGCAAAATTGAAGGAGCGCAGAGGAAAATAATTGTGCTCAGCAGAAGAAAATTAAGTTTTAAACTTGAAACAATCACTCAAAATTCATAAGCCCTCCGCCCGCAGAGAGGATATTGGGTAAAAGCTAGGCCCGACATTATAAGCTGAAAAAAAAGTAAAATGAGGCAAAGCAAAAACACTCCTCCTACCATGCATTTCTTGTGCTTTTACGTGGCAACTATACAAAATACGGCAGTGTGGGGGACATCGTGCGATATTGATAGATAGACGTGGTAAATAATTTTGTCGCAGAAGAATCTTTTCCCAGGACATTAAGCGATCTATGGTCACGTACTGTGATCCCATTTGGCAGTCCGCAGCTTGTAATGACATGTACATTTTTAATGAAACAACAACGTGGATATTTACGACTTGTAGCTACCTCCTTCCTGACGACATCCAACAGGGAATCGATGAGGTCGGCCCCTTCGGTATAATGGCCCTACTCCAGTTATTTCCAGCCCCGGAATGGCCAAAAACGAAGTTATCAGGCCTTAACCCCTGGCCATAAGCCCCGGTCCTCACGTTGTCCATAGTCCCATAGTCTCAGGCTCAAGATCCATGAGCACAGCATGGGGCACAAATCTACCACAGCTCGCCTCATTGTAGTAAACATTAACCCTTTCGAGCTACAGATCGGAAGTGCCCTGGTATCTAGAGGTGGGATCGATCCCGTGGTCATCACAGACAACTTCCCAAAATTTGGCACCGATCTGGTTGCCACATTGCCCACACTGAATGTGCAGGATGTCACGCATCGTTGCAATTTAAAACTTGCAACACTGAAAGACCAAACCCTAGAATAAAACCTCAACTGAAAAACCGAGGATTCTCAGAACCAACACAAAAAGGACACACAAAGAAAAGACAGAACAAGGCAATGGGCAGTTACATCTACCAGCCAGAAAAACCAATCTAGAACCATCAGATGGGTGTCGTCTAGGTGAGGGTATAACTGTTGCGGTTAAAGAAGGTAGTATATAGGTGTCGATGGTAAGATAGACACTAGAAACACATAGCCTCAAACCCTTACGGGTTATAAGCGTTTAAATGTTTTAGGTTTTTAATATTTTTAAGTTTATTATTCTATGGGTCTTTTTAAAAACTCAATTAAAATTTACAAAGATTATTGGAATTGTAAATAGAATGGGATATTAATGATAATTGTTTAAAAATAAAAATAAAAAAAATAGACTCTTCTTGCATAGATATATCTAATTTATAAAGTAAAAGTTTTTGTATGTGTGATTTTGTGTATAATGCATATTTTTAGTTGAGCATAATATGTTTTTGGTTGGAGACATAAACAATGTGGATATATGTTTGTTTAAGGAAGGTTGATTGTGTCTATTACAACAATCTAGCACCCTTTTATAATGTAAATTCCTAGGCATTAAGGGGTTAATTTTGTGCACCTAGAAAGGTTACCTATAGTGACCACAAAAATTCTTCCACGCATTTCTACTTGAATCTTGTCCAACTTGAGCAAGACATCTTGAATCTTGTCCAAATTTTCAGTCCACAATGTCTCGAACACATCTAGCAAGTCGTATTTCCTCCCATTTTGCAACTCCTCAATCTGTCTCTATCAATAAACATAACTCCTTTCGTTTATTGAACTCATCTCAACGCAAGTTTCCCTTTTGCTACCTCCTTTTTCCTTCAAGGTCTACAACACTTAGGGTATTGGATCAGTTGTTCACAACTTTGTTTGTGAACAACCCTTTGGTCTTTTGAATTTTTCCATAGTGCTTCTCCAAGATGACAAGTCTAGGACTATGGTGGCTTCCCTTGTTCTCACTAAATCAATCCTCTACAATAGTGTGAACTAGGTCTAGTTGGCTAGCCCACTTGATGGCTACTTTAGTCCTTCAGAGTTTGCATGTCCTTACGCCCAATACACCTACCCTTCTACGAGTCTTCTTGTCCTTCACAAGTATAGGACTTGGGGACCTTCTTTGATAGTCACCTAACAACCCTCTAACTGTACTTGGACTACAATCAATTTTACCAACCACATTCAATTCTTTTGTTGATCGAGTAACCACAACACTACCCTCATCTACAAATTAGGTGATCCTTTAATTATAGTATCACATGTATATGGACAAGCTAGCATATTAAGAAGAGGAAGGTCATTATGATTAGTTTCAACTCGACGCGAATGTAAACCCACTTTGAATGCACCAAGGGGGATGTGAAGGGTAGCATCTTGTGCTCTTGTGCATATGTGGTTAAAAAGAAGGCCCCCTTTCATTTGCATGAAGTGTTCTTGGTACAAATCCATGTTAGAGTCGAGCCATAAAAAGATGAAGTCTAAGTACATTGAATGTATGTTCTATAAATAACCTCTCTAACAACCTAACACAAACATGCAATGATGTCATTTACATTGGAGGCGTAAATCACTAAAATTGTGTTACAACTTTAATCACTCCCCCATAAAAATCTATCGTGCTGCCTTGTGATGATGCTTCAACCCTATTAGAGAACAACCTCACAATGTAAAAGGAATTTAAACATGATGTAACTTTAATAGTGCCCCACATTCACCCCCTAGTTCACCACTCATGGCTAATTTAAGGCTATTTTAAGCATTGATGTGGATAGCACGATTTTATTTTCTCTTATGTATATTATTCTACATTGACACAATTGAGTTTAGAGGTTAAGGACTTAAGAATTAGGGGATTTAGGTGTTAGTGGTTAAGGGGTTAGTAGTTAATGTGTTTAGGTCGTGAAGGGTTAGGGATAAGGGTCACACGTTAAGAGGATAAGGAGTTATGTATTACGAGTTGGTTGATGAATTATAGGTTAGGGGTTAGTGTCTTAAGATTTACTGAGTCAAGAGGTTTATGGGTTATGAGTTGTGAGTGTAGGGGTTAAGGGATTATTGATTGGGGGTTAAGGGGATAGGGAATTTAGTGGTTATGGGTCAAGGTCTTATGGTTTGCAATAATTGGACTCTTAGTCCCCTTCTCACCACTATAAGAGGTTCCCCTATCAATTTCTCTTTCTACCTTCCCTCTAGGTCCCATAGACCCTATGAAATTAAGTCTTGATCCCCCTTCTTATTCTTTAATGCTAGGATTATAGATATTAGTAAACCATGATTTAACCTCCAATTTCTACCATCCATGCTACCCTTGTGTCCCCTTGGCTTGTTCAATACACCATAACATACCCCCACAACCTTTTTTGTCATGACATTCTACTTTTCCTAATGTTATGAACCCCCAAATTTGGTCCCAATGCCCCTACAACTACACCCTTGGGCCCCTTTGGCTAAGGCATTAAACACATTAGGGATTATGGGTTGTGATAAGGGAGCCCCTAATCCCCTTGTCACAACTAGGAATAGGCTCATGAATACCATCAATTTCTATTAGAGTTATTGTGATGAGAGCAATAATGAATAAAAAGTTGTCATCAATAGGACAGGGATCATCAAGTTGTTAAACCATCCAATGTAAAGATGGTTTTCAATCCTAGTAATCTATTCACATAAAAGACCCCATAAATTTGTGCTTTAGGACACCCCTAGGATTCAATAATTAATCCAAACTGAGAGGATTCATTGCTGAGGTGACAATGGCAACAAACTTGAGTTGATAGAAAGTGACACTTTGTGAGCCTTGCACAACTAGGGTGTTGGTTTCATAATCAACAAGAGGCACAATTGACAAGTGGCAAACATATCACATTTAGGGCACTTGATCACAAATCGTTATGCATGTTTTTCTACTGAGGGTACCTTTCACATTTCCCAAGGCACAAATTACATATTTGGATGAATTTTGGATAACTTGTCACATTCCACTAACTTCATGCATGAATAGGAGCTCCCATCCTTTAAGAACACCATAGCCAAGAATAATAAAATTGGCATTTGCGTCAGGTGTTAGGGAGTGTTAGGGAGTGCCATGGAAACACAAGGGGAAGCTAGCTCAAAATGCATGGAAATGAATGAATAAGAGTGTGTGATATGGAGTGTGAGTGATTTTCATGTGTGTTAAGGAGGGAGTGACAAGGTTATATTCTAGGTAGTGCTAAGGCATGCTAGATTGTCAAGGCATGAGAAGGAGTGCTAGGGAGTGCCAAATCATGCCAAGGAATGTAGGGGATGCTAACGCGTTCTACATAGAGCCAAGGGATTGTTAGATGTGCCAAGTGTTATGGCATGCCAAGATGTAAACTATGTTGCTCAATTCTTTTATGGCCACAGTTGGACATGAGCCTTGACATGATAACTTGTAACTTGTTAAGTTGGATAAGTTGAAATTATATATGAGTAGCCTAAGATGAGTTATAGTGAGTTCTTAGGTGAACAACACATAGTCTAGTTGTAGTAACTATAACTTGGTCAAGTTGTTGTAGTCGAGGCAAGACTTGGTTGGGTTCACAAGTCCCAAAAAACGTAAGGGTAGTTGTGAGGACATTATAGCTAAGGAGTGCCAAGGCATGCCAAGGAAAGAAAAGGCATGCTAACACATGTCGAGCATTGCCAATGCATATTAAGGAATTTTTAGGGAGTATTGGGGCATCACAAGGGAGAACTAGGTAAAAATACATGGAAATGAACAAATAAGAGTGTGTGTCGAGGAGTGTGAATGAATTCTAGGTGTCTCAAGGACAAAGTGTGTTTGAAGAAGGTCAGAATATGAATTGTAGGAGGCAAGCCTACGGCTACAATTATAATGGGTTATTCAAATATGTTCGAGACAAAGGGAGACTTTGGGTTGGGCACAACACTGTTTTTCCAATGACTTGGTTGGGTTCCCAAGTCGGAAAATAGTAAAGTTATATATGAGGACATGAAAATTAGGGAGTGCAAAGTTGTGCGAGGAAGTGCCAAGAAGTACTAGCACATGCTAGACATTTCCAATGCATGTTAGGCATGCTAAGACAAGGAAACTTCTAGTGTATGCCAAGATGTGCTAGGTGCCAGGGTGGAACGAATGGATGGTAGGGAGTGTTAGGGCCCAGCGTTAAGGAAACACAAGGGAACACTAGTTTCAAATCCATGGAAATGAAGTGTCAGTGAGTTCCAAGTGTGCTAAGGAGGGTGTGACAAGGTATGTTATGTAGTGCCAATGCATGCTAGAGTGCTACAGAAGCATACCAAGATGTGCCAAGGGCTAAGGTGTGCTAATGCATGCTAAGGAGTGTTAGGGAGTGCCAGGAAAACATAAGGGAGCAATAGGTCAAGATATATGGATATGAATGAATAAGAGTGTGTGATAGGGAGTGTTAGAAAGTTCTAAATGTGCTAAGGAGAGAGTGGCATGGTATGCTAGTCTCGGATAAGCCATGCTATTTCTAGGGTGAAATGTAGCCAAGATGTGCCACATTCTAGGGTGTGTCAACATGTGCTAGGAAGTGTTAGGGAGTACCCGGGAAACAAAAGGGAGCACTAGGTCAAATTAATGCATACAAATGAACAAATAAAAGTTTGTGATAGGAAGTGTGAGTGAGATACAGGTGTGTTGAGGGAGTAAAAAGGTATGGTAGGTAGTGCTAAAGAATGTTAAAGGCCAAGGCAACATGCCAAGATGTGTTAGCTTCTAGGGTGTGCCAATGCATGCCAAGGAGTGTTATGAAGTGCAAAGGAAACAAAGGGGATCACTAGTTTCAAATACATGGAAATGAATTCATAAGAGTTTTTGAAAGGGAGTGTTAGTGGGTTATAGGTGTGGTAAGGAGGGAGTGACAAGATATGTTAGGTAGTTCCAAGGAATGCTAGAGTGTCACGGAAACATGTCAAGATGTGCAAGGTGCTAGGGTGTGCCAATGCATGCCAACGAATGTTAGTGGGTGCCACAGAAACAAAATGGAGCACTAGTTCAAAATACTTGGAAATGAAGAGATAAGAGTGTGTGATAGGGAGTGTCAATGAGTTCCAAGTGTTCTAAGGAGGAAGTGACAAGGTTATATGTTAGGGAGTGCCAAGGCATGTTAGAGTGCTAGGATTTTCTAGGGAGTAAAAATCATGACAAGAAATGCATGGGATGCTAACACGTGCCACATAGGGCTAAGGGATTTTTAGATGTGTGAGGTGTTATGACATGTCAAGATGTAAATTGTCTTGCTTATTTTTTTTATGGCCATGGTTGGACATGAGCCTTGACTTGGTAACTTGTTCAGTGGGATGAGTTGTGATTGGACATGAGTATCCTAAGATGAGTTAGAGGAAGTTATTAGGTGAAAAAGGCATATTCTAGTTGTAGTAACTATAACTTGCTTAAGTTGTTGTAGTCGAGGCAGGACTTGGTTGGGTTCCCAAGTCTAAAAAACGTAAGGGTGGTTGTGAGGGAATGATAACTAAGGAGTGCCAGGGCATGCCAAGGAATGAAAAGTTGTGCTAACACATGGCAGACAATGTCAATGGATGTTGAGTAGTGTTAGGGAGTGCCACGAGAACACAAGGGTGAACTAGGCCAAAATGCTTGGAAATGAACGAATAAGAATGTGTGCCAAGGACTGTCAGTGAATTTCAGGTGTCCCAAGGATGAAGTGTTTTAGAAGAAGTTTAGAATAGAACTTACATGAAGCAAGCCTATGGTTGTGATAAGGTGCAGACAAAGAAATTTTAAAGAAATGGAAACTTTAGGTTTGCCACAACATTGTTTTGCTAGTGAATTGGTTTGGTTCTCAAGTCACAAAAAAAGTAAGGCTATCTATGAGGGTATGACAATTAGGGAGCGCCAAGGTGTTCTAGGGAATGTAAGGTTCCCAAGTCATGGAAAAATGTAATGCTACTTGTGAGGGAATGACTTCCGAGCCGTGTTAGGGAATGCTAGGGCGCGCTAACATGTTCCAGATAGTATGAAGGCATTCCAAAAAAGCTAAGATTTGCCAAGTTTTACGACAAGCCAAGATGTGAAAGGGTGTGAAAATGCATGCCAAGGATTGTCAAGGAAGAAAAAGGGAGGTAAAAGTTAAACTGCGAGGAAATGAAAACATAATTGGGTTAATAAGTCATCAATTTATCTTTTCCCTGAGGGGAATGCTAGGCACACAAACACTAGATGCCAATAGGTGCCAAGTTCCAAGTGTTAGTGCATTTAAAGTGCCAAATATTCCTTTGTTTCTTCTCATCTACTTTCCAATAATTGATCTCAAATAAATTTAATATTAAACCATGCCAAACATGTTAAGACTTTCCAAGTGCCAACACGTGCCAAGTGCCAATGTGTGTCAGGGAGTGCGATGCATGCTATGAAGTGACATAATGTGTCAAAGAGTGCTAAGGTGTGCTAGAGAGTGACAATGCATGTTGAGGAGTGATAGGCAGTACTAGGAAAACACAAGGGAGCACTAGCTCAAAATGCATGGAAGTGAATGAATATGAGGGTGTGTCAAGGAGTGTTAATGATTGTTAGATGTCATGCCAAGGAGGAAGTGAGAAGGTATGCTAAACACAGGTAAGGTATGCCAAGGAATATCAGGGCATGTCAAGAAGTGCCAAAATGTGCTAGTTAGTTATGGGGTGTGCTAACATGTGCCAAATAGTGCCAAGGCATGCTAGGTACTAAGACATGCTAGGATGTGCAAGGTGCAAGAGTATACGAATATGCGTCAAGGAGTTTCAAGAAAACAAAAGGAATAACCAAGATAAAATGCAAGGAAATGAACACATAAGATAATAAGTCAGGACTTTATCTTTTTCAAAATGGGAATGCTAGGCACACTAATAATATGTTCCAATACATGCCAAGTGCCAATGTGTGCCGAGTGTTAATGTATGCTAATTCAATATTATCCCAAGGTGTTCCAAGGCATGCTAGGAGCTACAGGGCATGCCAACACATGCTATGGTAGTGTTATGCTATGCTAGGGCATGCCAACATGTGCTCGGGCATCCTACTCATGGAAAGATGTTCTAGGTACAAATATGTTCCATGTACAAAGATGTTCCAAGACATGCGAGGTGCCAAGGAATGTTAGTGTGTTCCAAAGCATGTTAAGGTGTGCCATGAGTGTTGAGGAATTCTAGGTCTCTCTCATTAATATAATTGAAAAAAAATTATTATGTATCAAATAATATATTTCCTACACACACTAGTGGAACTTTATCTAAAGGGAATTTGCAAGATAATAAATCAAATAGAGCTTAATCATGCGTTCACTAATAGGAAAATTATATTTTTATGACTTGAGTTATACACACTAATTACTTCTTAACAAATTGACTAACTCTAACCACTATGGCCTTGGACACATAATTAAAATGACTCCAGAACAATGGTCTTAAATCGTTATCTTTCGACAAAAAATATAGTAACATGTACATAGAATCATCAAAACCTCATTAGAATGATCAACGATGATGAACATTTTTTGACCATCACCAAAGGTAACGAAAAAGAGCATTGGTGAGGGTCAATAAAATATCGTCACTAGAAGTGTTACCAAATAGAAAATTAATGATGGGCCTTTAACAACCCTCACCAAAAGTGTCACCAAAGAGAGAATTAGTGACGGCCCATTTAATGACCCTCGCCAAAAGTGTAATTGAAAATGGCTTTGGTGACAAACCTTAAGGGACCATCACTATATACACTTACAACAACACTTTTTAAAGGACCGTCACCATATGCAGCATTGATGATGGACCTTAAAGGTTCGTCATAGGAATGACCCTCACTAATGACATTTTTTCTTGTAGTGGGATTCTGTCGTTGAAAAACCTGCAAGCAAGCATAGATACATATACATCACTGAAACTCTGACAAATGATACATGAATCATGGTATGGACACAACCATCGAGAGAGAGATAATGTAAATAGATCCAAGCCATGGGCACAACCACATTGTAAGGAGGATCATATCGAAACCAAGGTATGGTTGAAGCCATCTAATAACGAGAATGATCACATATAACAACTCCTGGTATGGCCGCAGCCATCCATATGAGAGAGATATTTATATCAATATGATCATGTCACATCTCCTTGAAACTTGGACCTTTTTAATCTGAGTCTAGGGTCTTACAGTCCAACATGATGCGATCAAAGTACAAATCCTAACATGTAAATAGATGTGTTGAAGTTTAACATGCTAGAAAGTCTCTTGATTACTGGTAAATGATGTGAACCATTAACAAGCGTGAGAGGAACCACCAGTAATGACAATGGCTCTCAAGGTATTAGTAGGACAATCCATGGAATGTGAATAAGGTAATTGAGATAAAACACCCATGAAATCACCCAATTGAAACCCAATGATGTAAACTTATTGTCGAATGCAAAGAACTTGCCATTACGACATGCAAGCTCTAAGGTACTAGAAGGGAGTCTCTCAGCCAACATCCCCGATAATGAGTTGAAGTCAAAGGGAAGTGATTGTGTTGTAGGGCCATCATGTGTCCCACATCATTGACATGAGACAAAGGGATGCAACGATAATGGATGATACAAAGAATTAGGAATGAGTGTAACTGTAGAAGGACAACTCTTGAACATATCAGGGACAAGACTCCGGAGTTTGGTAGCTTTTGGATCGATAGGATCAGAGTTCATGATGACATGACAGAGATCAAATGGAAGGAAAAACTTAATGGCCCAACCGAGGAAAGTCAACAAAAAGGTGAGGATATCCCAACCTGACATGAAGCAGAAAGTTTCATGTTCAAGAGTGAGTTTCTGACACATCTAATAGAATTTCCCATTTTCCTCCACCATTTCTAGCAGGTCCCCCAGTTATTTTTAATCGCAAGCTTGAAGAGGATAGCATGTGCTTGCACTATAATTCTATCCTTCAGATGAATCTGAGCGAGTAAGATTAATGATCCCTAGGAAGGAGAAGCTCATGTTTGTTATGTTGATGAAGTTGATTTCGTTTAATGTTTTAATGAGTCTGACAAAGGTATAAATCGGTATCTTTTTCATGTTTAGAGAGTTTGAAAAAGAAATGGAAAAGAAAAATGCACATGGTCCATTTTCCCACATTTGTGTCTCTTGAGCCCGAAGAGATAGAAAGTGATACTTGAGAGAAATACAAGATGATGGGAACTAGTCAATATGTATGGGGCCAGGCCTATTGAGGCAAGTGTGAACACATTTCATGCAGAACACTACCCAGAAGCATTGAAATCAAAAAGTGGAAAGGTTGACATCACGAGTGTTAACGACCTTGTATGGAAACCACTTATCTTAACCATAAACAAAGTGGATGGGGCTCAAGAATTGCATGAGTCCAACAAATCTAAATTCTAGTATGCTATAGACTGTATGGTGATAACTATATTAATTTTGCCACAATCCATGAAGGTAAACATGAAGCGCCAATTATCCAAAGCCAATGTAGGAAACCTGAAGAAGTTCGGATGTGGTTCCATTCTAGTGACTTTCTTTTCGAAGTGGATCCCACTATTTCACTATCACCTTGCAGAGGTGAACACCCCATTGCCATGAGACCAACGGATGGCTTGTTTGAGTGAATTGATGATTAGAATCACTAGGGGCGAGCATATGTCATACAAGCCTACCTTTTTTTCCTGGCTAAGGCATCAACTGATCATAGTAGAGGATTGCCCCTATAGGAGTACCAACTTATGTGGCAATCCAAATATGCTGCTCCTAGAGGGAGAAGATTATGATGATGGAGGTAAGCAAAACAATTTTAATTTTTAATTTTTATTGTTTTTTACATATCTGTATTTATGACATTCCAATTTTTTAAATGTAAATGCGGGACCAGAGGGACCAACCAGGATGTACCATATCACCAAGCGTGTTGCTTGGTAGTTTGATATCAGTCCTTATTAGGAAGGAGTCGATAATGAGGAGGAAATCACGCAAAACCTTGAGGAATTGACCAGAGGTATCCTAGAGTATGCTCGGGTGGATGACATCCCACGCTAGTACCAGTGGAAGATAGTGGGGGTATCAGACTGGATCCACCAACTACTGACTCATGCAGTAAGAGCATTAACGTGCTATCATGAGCACCATGCCGAGTAGTCTATAGGTTTAGCATTTTAGAGTTTTGAGGCCTGTGAGCCACATATATATTTTTTAACAAATATATTATTTTTTGGCGTTTTGATGTATGTCACTCAAACATTATCAACATATATATATCTATATATATATATATATATATATATAATATATATATATATATATATATATATATATCTATATATATATATATATATATTATATATATATATATATATATATAATATAGAGAGAGAGAGAGATATCTATATATATATATAGATATAGATATATTTTCTTGCTTTGGTACAATTTTTTTCTTTTTTCACATATTTCGCAAATGTATGTCCAACACATAATTAGCTAATGCATATGTTAATATATTCATATGCCTAGGAGTATGACGATATGTGATGTAATCAAAATTATTTCTAAGGGACGAATACACAAATACATTCTTAATATATGAGGGTTTTTGATGGAATATTTCTTGTTGAGTTGAAGAACAGTGAGTTGTGAATCAAGATTGACAACCAATTCCCAAATGTCAAGAACAATGGGTTCTGAAAACAATTCGATAACTACACTATACTCATCAATCTTATTAGTTGTTCAACCTAGAAAAATACCTTGAAGATCAATCAACTCACCATGGGGGTCATAAATGGCCCATGCGGTGGAGGATAGATTTTTGTACTACAACAAACACCATCAACGAAATCGATGTGAGGATTCATAGACATTTGCAAAGCAAGCTAAGACATAGAAAGTGGGAAAGCTATTTGAAAAACAACACACCAAACCACACTGCAAAAAAATGAATAACACACTATTGTACAAAAGTAGCCTTGCAAGATGACTCAGGCATAATACTTTTTGAGATATAGCCCATTACGGGGCCTCTCTAAGGGATTGCCCTCATAATCAATCAGCGCATAGGCCCCTTTTTGTAACACACATTTAATAATGTAGGACCCATGCCACATGGGTTCTAATTTACCTTCCCCTAGATTGTCATTAGGTTGATCATATAGTAAGACCAAATCACCCCCAGAAAATGCATGAGGGGAGACCAACTGATCAAAATGAGAATTAACCCCTTTTTTGTGCTTCAATGGCTAAAGTAGCAAGACAACAACTTTCATCGAGTCGTTCTAGGTACAAGAGGCACTCTTCTTGAGGTGAGACCTTAGGGACAAGTTTGAAAACTAGCTTGAGTGAGAGAATTTCACACTTAATTGGTAAAGTTGCTTCTAGACCATAGATGACTTGGGAAGGGGTAAATCCAGTGGAATCTTTAGTTGAAGTTTGGTAAGCCCACAGAGTTGAAAAAAACATGAGATGCCAATTTGGCTTGTGTATCCCAATAGTGCATTGAAGCATCGTAATCAAGAATTTTTTCATAGATTCAACTTGGCCATTGGCTTGAGGGAAGTACGGGGTCGAGCCATTGTGGCACAAGCCCAACGTAGAAGTCAGCTCAGCCATCATGTAATTGTAAAAATCGAAGGCATGGTCGGTGACAATGGTCTGAAGCACTCCAAACCTGGAAATAACATGATTGAATAAAAATTGAGCCATCGTGTTATTGACAACAGAATATGTAGGCATCGCTTGAGCCCATTTGGTAAAGTAATCCACAACAACAATAATATAACCATGTCCCCTAGCTGAATAAGGCTTACATGTCATATATTCAATGACCCATTTAGCAAAAGGACTAATGGTAATAACAAGGTGAACATGAGCAGGTGGGCTGTGCATTTTTCGCTCATAAAACTAGCACTCATGGCATTTACGAACACCAAGGATGCAATCATTGAAGATGGAGGGCCACAAATAACTAGCATGGAGTATCTTTTGAGTAGTAGCATATTCATGTAGATGACCACCACATGCACCTGAATGGTAGTGATTCAAGGCTCTCTCAGCCTCCTCGAGAGTTAGACATCGACAAATAATTGGATCAACACCAATACAGTATAAAGTATCTCCAATGATGCGATAAGGTTGGGATTGATGCCGAATGCATCGATGATCATCCTTGGTCAATGAAAACTGGAAGGTGGATGTTTGGAGATGCACAATGATATCACTGTACCAATGGTCAAGACTGCTAAGCAAAAAAGGATTCTCATCTAGGAGACGCTCATTAGCATCAATAGGAAGAGAAGCAGAAGGAAGGGAGCAAATCAACTCAGCAAAGACACGTGATTTCTTTGATTTGGTAGTAGTGAACACCAAATGAAATTCCTTGAGGATGACTATCCACATGGAATACTTTCCCTCAAGCAACTGACGATTCAGGATGTAAGTCATGGGGTTGTGCCTCGAAATCACAGTCATGGTGTGGAGGAGAATGTAATGTCGAAAGCATTGAAGAACCTCAATGGAAGACAAAGCCAACTTCTCGGCATGAGCATAACGCATCTCAGTATCGAGGATATTGCAACTGAGGTAGTAAATAACATGTGCATTACCTTCATCATTATCTTACACCAGCACCATAGTGATGGTACTAGAGGCTGCAACTAGATAAAGTAAATAATCACGATGATAGTTGGGAGGGTGCTGCAAAGGAGCGTTAATGAGGACAACTTTTAAATCATCTAAAGATTTTTGGGTAGCCTCATCCCAAACGAATGGTGTTACTTGCTTAAGAAACTTGGCGAACCCTGAAGCTAACCCAACATAGTTCGGTAAAAAATGACGAAGAAAAAAATCTCCCTTGTAGACTCTATAGTTTATGCAATGAAGAGGGAGGGGGTAAATTAACAATATCCTTGACTTTAAGAGGATCAAGACGAATTCCTTCTTTTGAAATAATATATCTGTGGACACATCCAGATTCGACCTAGAAGACACATTTATGTAGATTCAGTCGAATGTTGTAGTTTCTAGAATGAAAAAATATTTGTCGGAGATGATCAGGATGATCATGGCACTTACGTGAATGAGTGGGAAGATCATGCAAGTAAGGCTGAATGATGTTTCTAATGTTGTGGAATGCATAAGAAATCTCTCTTTGAAATGTAGCACCATCATTCTTAAGGCCAAAAGGGAGCTTTTTATATGCAAAAGTCCCCCACATGCATATAAAGGCTATCTTATCTTGATCAACCAGTGAAATTTATCTAGTTCTAACAAGAAAAACTATCCACAAAGGAAAATATTTCACTCCTAGTGAATTCATCAATCATCTGGTCTATTAAAGGATTGACGTAATTATCTTTCGGACTAGCACGATTCAGGTCATAATTATCCACGCAAACACGAATAGTGACTTATTTATTTCTCACCAGTATGATATTAGATACTCAATCTATAAGAGGGATTGGATAAATAAATCCAGCTTTAAGAAGTTTTTCAACTTCACCCTTGATGGAAACCACTTTTCTACGGTGCAATGGACAAAATCGTTGGCAAATGGGCTTTGCATGAGGGTAAGTTGGAATTTCATGCATGGCTATACTTGGATCAATTCCAGGCATTTATTCATATGACCACGCTAAAACATCTCAGAATTCTTGGAACAGATGAATATAAATCTTGATCTCATCAGGAGAACAAGTTACCCCGATATGGGCATTTTCAACGACACCAGGCTTGATAGGAATATCAATTGGCATCTCTTGGGTGATGTTACCCATGTTTCCTTCTGACCAATCTTCATGAGTCATGATCGGCATTTGAAGTGGTTGGGTTGGGAACTGAGAAGAGAACTTATCAAGACAAGTAGACATGACCATCGAGCCAGGAAAGAATGAGGAATGATGATGAGTTTCATTTAGAGGTACTTCCCTAAGAGACATTACTTCCATGATACTTTTGTTAAAAGGAAATCAGCTAAGGGATCAGGAGATTCCAAAGAACCAAGCCATGGGGATCAAGAATACATGTCGAAAGAGACACTCGAAACAAAATGATCAGATTATACCAAAGTCGAGACCAAAACAAACTCCACATAATTAATTTCGACAGGGATTAACAGAATAACCTCGCCCCATGTATCAACAAGTCTAGTGAGGGAATGACCCAAGGATCAAACTTGACTGGGATCATGTTAACTGAGGCAACATGCGGAGGTGGGAGCTGAAAAATACCCATCAAGGCGAGATCTTTAAAAATTCCTGCCCCCACACTCTCATAAGGAGCACTTGTGTGTTTGACATAAGGAACATTGCCATTCAAGGAGGAAGAGGCAAAGAAGTACAGTTGGTTGACTGTGACGATATTCCCTTGATGGAGAAAATGAATGACATAGAAAAGGGGGGAGGCTACAACATGCATGGGATGGGCCCAAGTCCTTCCGAGTAGAAGATTATAGTTAAGATTAGCGTCAACAATCTCTACTTTTATGTGTACTATCTTACCGTCCAAATTAATGGAAAGGTTAGGAAGGACATTGTATGGTCGAGAATCACACTTGTCAAAGGTTTCCAGAGTGTCAGGTGATTCGTTCAAAGTAGGAGAACCAACTGCCTTCCAACAAGCGACATACATGATGGAGGTAGAAACACCTTCATTAATGACGATCCTATGAATTGTTTTCTCATTTATGATGGCCTGAATGAGAAAGGAAATCTGATGAGGTAAACGTGGAACGTGGTTTTCCAAATAAAAACAAATGAAATTTGATTCAGTTGGATCAATACCTCCAATAGCCAATAGTAATTCTTTCCACTGAGATGGGTAGCTTTGAAGGACCTCGAGAGCAGACATAGCTGAAGGTGCCTAAGCCAAATCCTAAACAATATTATAATGTTGAATGGTGCAAGCATTTAGATTGTACAAGAAATTTCATAGCACAGCTCGCGAAGGTGGTCAAATGGTGGAATCAGGATTAGGCCACTCTATATGGAGAGAATGAGAACTTGATGGGATTCAGGAAGAAAGGGTACTTTCTTTCTCTTTCCCTGTTGTCGGGATATGTGTTTGATAATATTTTGATCTGGTAGCCACATTGATATGCATATTCATCATGAACACTTGGGAATCTAAGGAAGCAAATGAATGAGGCTGGTCTACCATTTGGGTCTACTGGGACACGAAGGGTTCTTTCAGGATAGTTGGGGTCCCATTGAGAAAATGAATGATTTCATATCATCAAGGACAATATTTAGTCTAGTGATCCTCCTCATAAATGAGGCATGCATACTTAGGCTTTAGTTGAGAAGCATCACCAATAGACGACTTAGGAGGGCCATATTTAGGGGCATCAGCTTTAACCTTGCCTTTGCCCTTCTTTTTACCTTTAAAGTATTTGTCCACCATAGTAGACTAGACAACATGAACCTATGAGGTTTTACAAGACCAGGTGAAGTTTGAGAGGAATCATTGGGAGAAATGTTTGAGACCGAATTCTGTTTGGAAGAATATTTAGCAATGGTCTAGGACACTGAACCAATTACTCCATCAACAGGAGGTGTAGCCAGAGACTTTGATGTCGCCAAATCAGATGATGGTCTGGGTGCATCAGTTAACATATCATATAGCATGCCATATTATGAATAGATGAGATATAGATACTGGGCATGTGCAATGGCTTTTTCCTTAGTGACACATCCACCCATAGCAATGTCCTTGGGTATTTTGCTAGAAAATGATTTGGTGAACCATTCTATCAACAAGTGATTAGAAATATCAAACTTGATCAGGTGACACTGACATCTACATTCATGGATGTGATTAGAGATGTGGGTCGCAGTGTCTTGCTTGAATGACGTTAGCAGATGGGTGCCAGTTTCATAGTGAATCGACAGCTAGAAATGTGAAAGAAAGGCCATAGCTAGAGTGTTAAAGTCATGGTATATACTTCAAGGCAACTCGATGTACCACTTGTCTAGAACACCTGTGAGAGTTCGTTGGAAAATAGGGATACGAATGGAAGCATCAATGTATGAATTTGAGGAGCACCAGAGGCGATATGTCATCACGTGGGTTTGTGGATCCTCTTTGGTTTTTCCTTCAAACTTCGGAAAATCGCTCGGAATCTTGGACGGAACCAGAGGCCAGTATGGAAAATGAGGAATAGGATCATTGATGAGTCTAGACACATCTGACAGCTCCAATGTGGCCAAGAATGGAAATTGGGTATTGAAAGGAATTTGAGGCTTATAAGCGGGCCTAGCCTGCTAAACCCATCCATGTTGGTAAGCATTGTGTCCCCCATAGTGGAGGGTTTTGTCCATATGTCATTTGATTTTTCCCGCAGCGTAGGTTACATTGCCCGTAGGGAGGATTTTGACCCTTATAACCTTGAAATTTTCCAGCCATAGGCTACTGATAAGAAACATATGGGTTAAAAGGCTATTGATCTTGTTGACCTTGGACATATGGATTTTGCACCTGCTTCCCCTAGGTGTAAGGGTGTTGAACCTGTTGCCCTTGGACATAAGATTTTTGCACCTGTTGTCCTTTGAAATAAGGATTATGGACTTGTTTCCCTTGGACATAAGGATTTTGCACCTGCTACCCTTTGACATAATGATTCTGGACCTCTTTCCCTTGTGCATAACGATTTTGGGCTTGCTACTACAGGACCTGGCCTTGACCTTGCACTTGCAAAGGTTGACCATGTTGATATGAGTACAAGGGTTGCTGCTACCTGGGTTGACCTTGTTACTGCAAGGGTTGACCTTGTGGCTGTAAAGGTGTTGGGCATGGAATCCCCCCACAGTAGGTTTCGGGGCTCAAAGCCCAAGTTTTCGTCAAAGATGTTGTAAGACTCTATGAATTATGGGCGTCGAGCATGAAGTGTACAATTGATCCATAGCGTTGAGCCCCCTAAATGTTGTTTTTTAAATTAGTGTAAAGTTGGCCTACCCATGGTCCGCGAACGATGGGATTGTATAAATAGAGTGAGACTCTAAGTTGTAAAGATAGAGAAAGATAGAATAAGTATCAAAGGAATGGTTCGAGCTTAGAGTAGAATTCTAAGTGCCTTGGGTTGTAGTAGTAGGAAGAGGCTCTGTAGCTGAGTGTGTAGAGCCCTAATAGAGTCCGTAGCTGAGTGCGCAGGGAAGAGTCGAGCCTGTAATTGGGAAAGAAAGCTAATAAAGAGAACTTGATTACTAATTCTATGTAATTGATGTGCATTATCTTCTTTCTGTTTATATTCATTTATATATCTCATGCATTGATATAATTACGGAATATGTTTTGATAACCAGAAACCTTACACACACAAGTTAATTAATCGGTTAATTAGCGAGGAACTAGGGTATTATATGGGTCGCACCCCTAGTAGGGTTGTGCAGAATCCCCACCGCAGGTCGCGAAGAGATCGCAACTGTGCGCAACAACAGGTCAAATCGTGCACCTCCAAAAACCCATCAGACATACTAAGGGTGTGGAAACCTGGTTCTAGCACCCTCCCATATCACTTCAAGTGAGACCTCAATATGCGCTCTACTGACTGTTGCCGAAAGGGCCAGTAGTACCGAGATTTTCTTGGCTAAATCACCTCTGAACATGGGTTAGGCCTCACTAAACCAACAAATGATTCCATTGCCGGGATCAACATCTGCATAAAGGATGTTTGATGTCGTGCCACTGGAACCCTATAAAGAAATAAATTGAATAATGGCTGGATAAGAAGATTCACAAGTTTGTGGTGCAGGAAAATAGAAATCCATGAGTATCTAAGGAATAGTGGTTGGATCGCTACTTGTAAACTGAAATGCACAAAATAAAATTTTAATATTTTCCATCTGAGCTGTATGAGTGGATCGCAATGTTAACAGATGACTAGGGAAGGTGTAGGCTCAACAAGCCAATAGTGTGGACTCCAGAACTACTGCGCAGAGTAGAAGCCTCGGAATAGAAGATAGCGTGAGCTGTGGACCACTGGCTCGACTGAATAATTGGAGGATTTATCACTGAGTTTGCGGTAGATACGACCATCAGCTATAGCGAGGCCGAGCGATGTTTTCTCAAGGGATGGCGAGGTAAGTACATTAAATCTTTTAACACTTGGATTAAGATGTTATTGTGTGAAAAGCGGGTTATGTGAATAAATTAATGTTTGGTACTACGTGAAGCAGAAATATCTACAAAAGTAGAAGTAGTGAGGAATTGGAAAATAGTCCCTTAATTTCACCCTCATGGGAGAGCAAGGAAGAGCTCATGAAGGTTTCTCTGAGAAGCGTAGTTAGTTTGATAAGGCAGCAAATTTTGCGTTTACCATATCCACCCACACCACCACCTGCTACACCCCCCTCACCTCCATCCCGACACACTCCAACTCTGCCACCTCCATATTTCAGTATGGCAAGCGCGATTAAACTACCAGTATTCAAAGGAGTAGGGAATGAAGATGTGAAACAATTCTGGTTTGTAGTAAGAGCAGTATGGGAAGCGTAGGGTGTCGTGGATGATAATATCAAAAAGGTTACACTGGTGAGTGTGCTGCAAGATCGCCCATTAACGTGGTATATCAAGCATTTGAATTAGTACCCAAATGCAGGAATTGCAGAGATGAAGACCGCATTGAAAATGGAATTTAGCAAGCCAAAATAAAAGACGCAACCAATCATCAGGTTTGAAGAGATCATGATGCTCTTATATGAGACCTCATGGGATCTGGACCAAAGGCTGACGAGTACAATCCTCAAAGCCAATATGACGTTAACATATGCATAGGATTGCACATGGTTTGTGGCCTCACTTATGCCACACTTAAGGATGGTGCTATCACAACAAAAACTTTCCACCTAGGCCGAAGTGTTGGAGATGGCAATGAGGTTGCATGAGACTCCTATCCAAGACCCTTGATTGGGATTCCAACAGATCCACACGCAGCTACAAAATCTATGTTTGGAAATGCAGAGTTTGAAATAGGATAGGGAATCTAAGCCAGAGGCATGTGTGGAATTATGGTGCATAAAATGCAAGGGTCAAGGCCACGACAAATATCATTGTCCAGTGTCCGCAAACTATTTGGTAGGAGGATGGCCAATGCCATCAAGACCAAAGGCACAAGTGGGGTTGAGCACAGCGTTTACGTTATGGTGCATAATCTGCCAGATAGGAGGAAAACATACGATGGATAATTTTCATATGTTGCAGAATTATATGCAGACGTCCCAACAGTTGTTTTGTAATTTTTGCAGGTTAGTAGGGTATGATGAACACACCTGCAGAAGCTATGAACTAATGATGGATCAGACTCCTGCCTACAGGGTCTGGGTGTTACACAAAAAATTGTCACCATGACTTTCTACAGTTTGTGTGAGTCCATTAACACTCATACATACCTCCTTTGCAAGTCTTAAACCTCAACTCTTCATGTCAAGCCTTGAAAATGGGAGAAAGACCTTAAAAATATCTCAAATCCTGGTTTCGCACTTTCTCCTATCATTTCCTACAGTGCCGCACCCAATGGTCATGTTTCCTACGAATCTCACCGCTCTGTCTATTGAGTAATAGGTGCGAACCCCTGTAAAAGTTAAAAAGGCGTGAGTTCATTCCTAAAAACTCATCTTGGGTCACTTCTAGACACTTCTAGAAGGAATATTAAGCTGGCAAGTCCGCTCCACCTTGGTTCATCCATTCCATAACTAAGGGAGCTAACTCCATGATATGAGGTGCTTATCCCATTGAAGGAGGAACTTATCCCTTCAATGGTGGACCTGCAACTTCCTCCATTTGCACTATAAATTCATACAATGGGCTGGTTGTAGGAGTGGTTGAAAGCTGAAGATTATTGAGGGTAAATGTTGCTGAAAACTAGGCTTCCTTTTTGAGCTTGTGAGAGGAGAGATCACATACCTTTCATGTGATTTGGAAAGTGAGTGAGGCTTGTCAAAGTAGAGGAAACTTCTGCTCGACCCTGGAAAGAACTTGTGCAACATCAAGGCAAAGGTTGTAAGGTTCTTTTATTCATAAAGTTAATACAATCAAGTTTGTTTTTCTCAATGAAATGTCTCTAATGGTTTATTTTATGAGATCCTTGATGTTCTTCATGAACATGTTTTGTTATACGTATGTATGCTTTGATGTGTGCTTGTTTGTGTATGCAGGTTATTAAACGAGAACTACTTGAAGCTATTGGGATAAAACTGCCTCAAACAAGCGTTGGACCGAGGTAGGGTCTGTTACACCTCTTAGTATTCATTAATGAATTGAAACATGTTTAGAGAAAAGTATATTTTCTTGTGCTCTTTGTTGCTAGATATCATTAGATACTAGGGAGATCGGTCTTTTCCGCAAGTAAAATCTATCCGGCCAACAAATTGGCGACTCCACTGGGGAGCAATGGGATGACAGAGGTAAAATTGTTTTTCAACATTTTAATTTTATATGTATGTTTTTGTATTTTTTGAAAATTGTCCCAAAACTAATAGTAAAAGTTTTAAATGTAGATGTGTGTCCAAGGTGACCAGCTGCTGTCCAGCCCTATGATTGGAGACAACTAGCGGCCGCAGCAAACACCTCATGTTTTGAAGGATCCTTTTCAAAATCAAGACAGTAAAATAATAGGTTCTTTCTCTAGTGCCTCGGAAGAGCCCATAATGATGATGTCACATGTAAGGATTGCAACACGATCGCAAGATTATAGGAGTAAATGTCCTCTTGGTGGTAAGGAAGCTGAATCTCCAAATTCCAATCCATCAACCTCAGCTCCGTCTGGTTCCGATCCACTACAGATCGAGAAACCAAATCCCAACTTAGTAATCAAATTGCCCACTAAGGGTATACTTCGAAAGTTAGCTTTCAATCCACATGCTAGAGCTACTCAGAACTATAACATTGTTGAATATTTAGATGTTTCACCTTCAGCAATGTCGGCTTTGGAAGTGTTGTAATCTTGTCTAGCACAGCATAAAATGCTACTGTCAGCTATAGGAGCTGTTGATATTCAGGGTTCAAACCTCATAGTCTTCGATTTAGATAGTAGTAAACCTCATATTCCTCATCAAATGGCTTTCCAGATTCCAGTGTTAGTCAAAAACAGACCTTGTTTTAGGATTGTGGTTGATGAGGGAGCTTCCACGTGTATTATGTCGATACAGTGTTGGAAATCCCTTGGTTCTCCTACACTTAATCAATCCCCGATGATTCTAAAGACCTTTGATGGTTGAGGGTTTCATCCTTATGGAATTTTACAGGACTTACCTATAGGGGTTGAAGGAAAAACCGTTAATGTAGATGTGGAGGTGGTTGATGCCCCTCTAGATTACAACCTTCTTTTGGGTCGTAGCTGGTCTTATGCCATGACTATTGTTGTTTCATCGGACTTTCGGCTTATTGTTCCCACATAATGGAAAGATTGTAACAGTAGATCAGTTAACTTATTTCTCGTTTGACCCATCCTCTGCTGAGAGTATTCAACATGTTGGAAAAACCGTTATCCCTTATAAGGATGTTGGAGTGGGATTAGTTAAAGATTCAGGTTTACTCGGAAATTTTTCATTTCCTCCTCCCAAAGTACCATCTCCTTTCACAACCATTCATATGATTTCGTCAGAATCCATTGTTCTTGACGATCCTTGGATTGTTCCATTTCATACCGAGGTGGACTCTCTTGGCAATGCCATGCCTTTGAGTCCCTTTGAAGTTGCTTATCAGGCAGTACAATCATTTTCTGACTCAAATTCAACCAACCTAGATCTAGTGAATGAGATGAATGGGAAATGACTTTCAATCTCAACCTCAGAGTCAACAACCTTTTCAGAAACCGTTCACACTGATGAACAAATTCAGGAACTATTGTCTGTTGACGCATTACCATGGGAAGATCTTCATCATTGGTCTTTGTTTTTACCCGAGATTGATCATTTTGAAAATGATTTTTCATCCACTTTTACCGTTGAATATGTCAAAGAACCGCAGAATCCATTGAAACATCTTGATTCTGAACAAAATTTAGCCAATATTTCTTGAACGGTTCCTATCGACATTTCAGTCAAACCTGGGATTGTTGAAAACGTTCACATAGGTGCTTCTTGTACGGACACTGAAGTCAACACATATAAAGCCCTATTTCAAGAATTCCACGACGTGTTTGCCTGGTCCTATGAGGAAATGCCAGGAATTGATCCTTCCATTGTTGTTCATGAGATCAAAACCTACCCAGACGCTAAACCCGTCTGGCAACGGTTGCGTCAAATACACCCACGAAAAGTTGCTGCCATCAAAACAGAAGTTGAGAAATTACTTAAAGCGGGTTTCATTTATCCAATTCCTTTAACGGATTGAGTATTGAATATTGTTCCAGTTACTAAAAAATAAGGGATGATAAGAATATGCATCGACTATAGGGATATTAATCGTGCTTGTCCCAAGGATAATTATCCCACGCCCTATATCGATCAAATTATCGATGATTGTGCCGGCAGTGAAATTTTCTCCTTTATGGATGGCTTTTCCTGTTACAATCAAATTAACATTCTACCTGCAGATCAACCAAAAACGACATTCATCTGTCCATGGGGGACATTTTCTTATTGCAAGTTACCTTTTAGACTCAAGAACGCCGAGGCAACTTTTCCAAGGGCAATGTCTTATGCGTTTCATGACATCAAGCACATTGTGCAGCCCTATCTCGATGATTTACCAGCTCATTCATTACAAAGAGCCAACCATCTCACTCACTTACGAGCCATTTTCATGAGATGTAGGCATTATCGGATTAGGCTGAATCCGCACAAGTGTGTTTTATGTATTGAAACAAATCAGTTACTGGGATTTGTTGTATCATAGCTAGCATTCGCGTCGATCCTTCGAAGGTCGAAGCCATCCTCAAGTTATCACCTCCTTCGACACTTCGCCTACTCCAGAGTTTGCAAGGGAAAGAAAACATTTTATGTCATTTCATTCCTAACTACGTTGAGATTACAAAAGGTTTCACCCGGTTGTTAAAATAAAGCACTCTATTCTTTTGGCACGAGATAGCTGACAAATCTTTCGATGCACTTAAACATGCGTTGACCCATGCGCCATTATTGCATCCTCCCAACTACAACCAGGATTACTTGTTGTACCTCGCCACTTCCCATTACACTATTGGGATGGTTTTAGTTCAACAGGATGAATTCGAAAGTGAACATGTGATACATTATCTTAGTCGAACTCTCACTCCCACTGAGTTAAAATATTCACATGTGGAGAAACTAGCCTTAGCTGCAATCCAAGCTGTTCAGCGATTTCGTCATTACATTTTGTTATGCAAAACCACCGTCATTTCTAACTGTAACCCTATGCAATACATTTTGACTAAACAATTGCTGGGGGGCAAGTATTCCAAATGGATTGTCATCCTGCAAGAATTTGACTTGGAATTTTAGAAGGCCAAGTCAAAGAAGTCTTTGGTTTTTGTGGAATTAATGTGTGACTTCCCTCGTGCTGATACCGAACATGTGGCAGAAGAATCCATTGCGGATGAATCCTTGTTCCTTATCAGCACTGTTGATCCATGTTATGGAGATATCATTGTCTATCTCCAAACCCAATCTTTTCGGCCAAATATTTCATGATCTCAGCGCCGGAAAATACGCTTCCAATCCCAACCTTATACTATAATTGGAGATACTCTTTATCATCGTGGGGTGGATTCTATTTTCCATCATTGTCTTACTCATGACGAGGCTGAGAAGGTTCTTAATGACTGCCACTCTGGAGCGTGTTGCGGTCATATGTCTAGGTATGCCACAACCCAAAAGATTTTGCGCGCTGGCTATTTTTGGTCGTCCTTATTCAAAGATTGTATTACTGCTGTCTAGAAATGTCACAATTGCCAAATTTTTTATCGTAAGATGCGCGCTCCTCCTGCTCCTCTCCACCCAATCATAGTCGTTGGTCCATTCGCAAAATGGGGTATCGATTTTATTACATATAACCCTCACTCAGCCGGGGGACATGCGTATATCATCCTTGCGGTAGATTATTTTACCAAGTGGGCCGAGGCGATGCCTACATTTTCAGCCGACGGCAAAACTGCTGCAATTTTTGTTTTCAACCATATAATTGCTAGGTTTGGTGTTGCCCAAGTGATTATCACTGACCATGGGAGTCATTTTCGAAACATCATGATGACCGAACTTACAGATTAGCTTGGCCTGCGTCACGATAGTTCCATGCCATATTACCCACAGGAAAATGGTCTAGTTGAAGCAGTCAACAAAGTTCTAGTCACCATGATCCGACGAATCATTGGGATTCATCGGTTGAATTGGCACAACATGTTATTTTCAGCGCTTTGGGCGTACTGAACCTCACTCAAAACATCAACAGGTTTTACTTCCTTTCAACTGGTTTATGGTTTAGAGGCAGTATTTCCCATTGAATGCGAAATCCCCTCATTAAAACTTTCCGTGCAATTATTACCAGCCACTTCCGAGGAGGAAAAACATTTATTACACTTAGCTCAATTAGATGAGAATCGACGCAATGCTGCATTAGCTGTCGAAACTCATGCCAAACGGATCAAAGCTAAGTATGATCGGAATGTTAGACTCCGCAATTTTTCGGAAGGCGACCTAGTTTTACTTTACGATCAAGCAAACGATAAGCTAGGGGCTGGAAAATTTGTACCCATGTGGCATGGTCCATATATTTTCAAGCGGAAGCTGGCAAAAGGGGCCTATGAGCTAGAAGATTTTGACGGTGTCTCTTTAGGTAAACCTAGGAGTGGGCTTTATCTAAAGCGATATTATGCTTAAAATATTATCGTGGAGATTTCTTAGATTAGTTTTTCTTTCTAAGTTTGGTGTGTTCTTAGACTAAATATGCGTTCTTTACTTTAGAGAGTGTTTTTCATTATTAGTCTTGCTTATCTTGATTTTACTCTTGATATTGCAGATATCGACGCCTCTCCAAACATATATCGGTTTTGCTGATGGCGCTTGTTGTAGTACACGAAACATCTCTTCCACAGCCTGAGTTATCTATTCACCCTCTAACGAGTTAGTATCTATGCATGGCGTAAGCCTCGGTCAAACAACGAACAACATTGCAGAATACAGTGCAGTGATTGAATTATTATCTAAATCCATCTCATTTGGAATTCGAAGTTTGATTGTTAATTTAGATTCGGAACTCATTGTATTACAGGTTAATCGAGTTTATGCCATTACAAATCCAGTATTATTACGATTATTTTTTAGAGTCCGTCTCTTGGAACGAGAATTTGATTACATAGAATATCAGCACATTCCAATATATTTAAATACATTAGCAGATGCAATTGCTTCTCGAATGTTAAATAGATATTTGCATTAATTCAAACAGTAAATTTAAAAACATCTCATAAACATGTTTTACAAGATAACCATAGTATTAGCACAACATAGCATAAGAGTGTGTCAAAATATACATCGTCCTCGATCATAGGTTGAAAAACACCTTATGATCGGAATAAATGATAGTATCGAAAGTCCACAAATGGGTCTACAAGGAAATCATCCTATCACTGGTGATGATCTTGATAACACACCACTACTCAGGCCACCCTACAAAGGAACCTCCTAAAAGGTCCTGGGACCCCAATCACATAGCGCTGAAACCGAAGAGGAATGTCATCTATGCTGGTCTCCGAAATATCTGTGGTCAAGTGCTCTAGATGGCTCTCTAACTTGGCCAAGGTCTCTGCTGACTGGCCCTGTGGGGCCAGTGCTGCGGAAGCTGGTTGTCTCCGATAATAGGGGTGGAGAACGGCTGGTCACTGTGGACCCACATCTGCATTTAAAACTTTTACTATTAGTTTTGGGACGATTTTTAAAAAACACAAAAACATACATATAAAATTAAAATGTTGAAAAACAATTTTACCTCTATCATCCCATTGCTCTCCTGGTGGAAGTGTCATATCGGGATCGCCACGATAATCCATCCCAGCATATGGAAAATCCTAAATAATAAAGAGTTGGTTCTCTAACCAATGGAAATAATCTGGAGTGAATCGAACAACCTCAGTACCGTCCTTTGGATGGCGGGCCATAACTGCAACCCATCGCATAACCCGAGGATCTCAGGGAAGTCCAACCTCAACAGTGAGTTGCTATGGAACCAGAATCGGTACCCTCTCTAGGGCAAAGCTGACAACTAAATAACCATAACCAAAGTTCTTTAGCTGCCCATTCTTCGCCCTAGTCAATTGGACCTTCACATTGGCCAATATAGCATCACACCAGTTGAATATGGTGCCTCGGAAGCAGTCCACTGCCATGCGCATCTGGGAACCTGTAGCTAGATGCAATGCTGCACTGCCGCAGAGTCTGGTAACAGTAAAGGTAATCACCTTCAGTTCAGGGCGAGAGATGGTTTTCACATCTATCTGATTTTCTGGATCCTGGTTATTACATAACTCTAGTCCGAGACTAGCGACATATTGGCCACTTGGCCTAGATCCGATTAGAGATAATTGCTCACCTCTCTTTGGCAAGTCAGTCAAAAAGTATATGTCATCCGGCTCGATTTCGAGCCGGTTTCCACCAATAATGAAGCATTGGTCTTATATGCTCCACCTGCTCACCAGCCATTGTAAAAAGTCTACCTGTGCCCTCATGCTAGGTATGGTCCAAAATTTGAAAAGCCCACATGCTCTCAATGCCTGTAATGAAGGCGGATGGAGTAATGCAGCCTGATCCATGTCCTCATGCTCTATTTCTTGCCAAACAAGCATCTTATGTACCTACATTACAAAATACGTGGATTAGAATTTTCATTCCAAAATTCTATGGGTTAAAAATGGAGAAACTAGGGTTCAAAACCCGCATTTTGCGGGGTTTGCACCCATCCCTTTAGAGACAGTGTGTAGGTGCGCACTTATCCTTAAGGCTAGGTGCAGCACCCCGACTTTTCTATGTGCACAGAAAAGTCGGGGTGCGCAGGCTACGCAACTCCCGCGGGAGTTTTTTGCCCTAATTTTCCTCTAAAAAAACGATTTCTAAGCCCTAAAACAAAATTTCAAATGGATGAAATGCATGTCAGGGACATTCTGGATTACCTGGAGAAGACGATTCTTGATTCCAGCAGTTAGATTTTGCACAATCTCCACAGGAAGTTTTTTACCAAAAGCTCTTGCTTTTTACTCCAAAGGAAAACGGTAAAAGTAAACTTGTAAAAGCCCTTTTTATAAGATTTTTTGAATAAAAAAATTAAATTTATTTATTTTTTACTTTGAAAAGGTCATTTTTGGTGCATTTTTATTATTTTTAAACATATATGAGTAATGTTTGTAGTTTTTGTGCAGAATATTGGGGATTCAGGTGAAATTGGTCATTTTCAACAAAAAACACATAGGAGTCCTCTTTAAGCTCTTTTCTGACTCGTAAAATATGAAAAGATTTCCGAGTTTTACTTTTTGAACTCGTTAAAGTGGAATTAAAAAGATGGTCCTTTTACAGCTCTTTTCCAACTGTATAAATATGAAAAGATTGCCAGACTTTTTTCGTTTCAAGTTTTATATTGGTAATAAAATGACATGTTTTCAATCACTTTTTTACTTTTTCAGATTGAAGGCACTAATCATGAAAAGTACTCCTTGGTCGTAATGATCAAGCAGTTCTCTCAAGTATCATTTTATGCTTTTTTTGGCTTGGGAGACACAAATTTACGAAAAAGGACAACCATGGAGTTTTCTTAATTTTTTCTTCTAACTCCCTAAAATTGAAAAACGCCAAGTTTCTCCTATACTGGACTCGTTAAAATTTCACAGTAAAGCCCTGTTCAATTACAAACAGGAATGGACCACTCCTTCTTCGGGTTCGAATCTAGACTAAGTTGGACTCATCCGAAGGATGAGCTTATAACCAAGCAAATGTTATCATCCTCAAGCTTGTCAAAAATAAAGAGGTACTTTCCATAAATGGTGGGGGAAAAGAGAGAAAAATGAACCTATTTGTCATACTCTGTGTTTGAAAAAACTTTCCATCACCTCTTGAACACGACACTTTTATCCACCTGGGTTGGGAAATCCTTTACCTAATAGTTAATCAAACCACATTGAAAGTATTCAGCCGGTTTCCGGGTATTAACTTTGGGTCAACTGTCACCAAGCCATCAGCTGTGTCGTTATGTGTTCAAGAGGTCTATGCAAATAAACCATTCACCTGCAAAATATTTTTCATCCATCATTGACCATCCCTGAGTTAGTTCTTGCTAAACATATTTCTTCAGACTTGACCTATGATTTCGTGTTATGGGCTTGCCTATGACGGATCGCTTTCTATTGACTGCAACTCATTATCTAGAAAGATGATCTATAAATTGTCAGTACCTTGGAATCTGCATGCCTCAGTGGCAGGTTTCTCGCCTTTGATGACAGGTTGCATCATTGACCTTCGATCAACAGATTTCGTGACATGTTCGACATCGACTCATTCATTCACATTTCATGGATTGTACTGAGTACTTTGAGGGCCATTGACATTACTGGTGGTTCCTCTCACACTTGTTAACAGTTTACATCATTTACTGGTAATCAAGTGGTTTCTCCCATGTTCAACTTCAACACATTCATTCACATGGGTAGAATCGTACTAGTTCGGGAAGTAGAAATGAAGACCCTGGATCTAGTTTCCACCATCCAAGCTGCGAGGAATTTTGTTATCATTATATAGTGGACTATTCATAAATAGATGGTTGCACCCATACTGTGTCCATGTGTTCCTACTTGTGATGTAATACAAAATCATTCCTATATCAGAGAAGTTTTAGATAGTCCTTAGTCAGTTTTGATCTGAGTATGGGAATGCCTACCTCAGCGATGATATTTTCACACACACACACACATATATATATATATATATTGCGTTGAATGTTTTTACAGGTTCAACCGGGGTATCCACAGGAAGATCCTTGAAATTATAAAGTCCTTCACTCTTCTTAGATGATAAAAAACCATCCTCATCTATTATAGACTTCGCACTTTAGGGGGCAATCTCTTACACAAAAAATTGTCACCATGACTTTCTACAGTTTGTGTGAGTCCATCAACATTCATACATACCTCCTTTGCAAGTCTTAAACCCCATCTCTTCATGTCAAGCCTTGAAAATGGGAGAAAGACCTTAAAAATATCTCAAATCCTGGTTTCGCACTTTCTCCTAGCATTGCATGCGGTACCGCACCCAATGGTCATGTTTCCTGCGAACCTCACCACTCTGTCTATTGAGTAATGGGTGCAAACCGATGTAAAAGTTAAAAAGGCATGATTTCATTCCTAAAAACTCATCTTGGGTCACTTCTAGACTCTTCTAGAAGGAATATTATGCTGGCAAGTCCGCTCCACCTTGGTTCATCCATTCCATAACTAAGGGAGCTAACTCCATGATATGAGGTGCTTATCCCATTGAAGGAGGAACTTATCCCTTCAATGGTGGACCTGCAAATTCCTCCATTTGCACTATAAATTCATACATTGGGCTGGTTGTAGGAGTGGTTGAAAGCTGAAGATTCTTGAGGGTAAATGATGCTGAAAACTAGGCTTCCTTTTTGAGCTTGTGAGAGGAGAGATCACATACCTTTCATGTGATTTGGGAAGTGAGTGAGGCTTGTCAAAGTAGAGGAAACTCCTGCTGGACCCTGGAAAGAACTTGTGCAACATCAAGGCAAAGGTTGTAAGGTTCTTTTATTCATAAAGTTAATACAATCAAGTTTGTTTTTCTCAATGAACTGTCTCTAATGGTTTATTTTATGAGCTCCTTGATCTTCATAATGAACATGCCTTGTTATACACATGTATGCTTTGATGTGTGCTTGTTTGTGTATGCAGGTTATTAAATGAGAACTACTTGAAACTTTTGGGATAAAACTGCCTCAAACAAGTGTTGGACCGAGGTAGGGTCTGTTACACCTCTTAGTATTCATTAATGAATTGAAACATGTTTAGAGAAAATTAGATTTCCTTGTGCTCTTTGTTGCTAGATATCATTAGATACTAGGGAGATCGATCTTGTCCGCAAGAACCATTTATCCGGCAAACAGTGGGCCAGAACATGAGCCCTCGACCCAAATGCAGGGATTGTGTGTGCTGGGTTTGAGGGGCACAGTTGGGGTCGAGGTGGAATGGGGCCAGGAAGGGGTCACAAACAGATAATTTGTTACAATTACAGAGGGCCAGGGCATTATGTTCACGATTGTACAAACCCAAATAGGATATCATGTTGGTATTGTAATCAGTTTGATCATGAGGTGGAAGATTTCCCTTCACTGGTAATGAAGATGCATGTAAAGGGGCTACTTCAGACCTCTCCTACCCAGAATTTACAAATGATGGGTCTGAACAGTGCATAGAAGACCCAAATGTAAACATGGTGCTTAGGAGTGGTGTGACAATGGGATTTGATAAAGGGAAGCAGCTAGAAGAAAGTGCGTGGGTTCATAAGGCTCCTACAAAGGAACCCAGGTTTGATATAGAACGAGAGAAGGAGATATTCATGGAAGCTAAGAAGTGCTTCATGAAGGCCTCCAGTTTAGGTTGTAAGGATCAACTAGAACCAGGGATGGATCCTTCAATGCTCACTACCTTTTCAGAGACATGCATGAAACTAGTGCATGATAGCAAGGCCGTCAAAGGGCTAAAGGAACTTATCATTAGCTACACGGGATCAGGAGAACCATGCTTGGTCCAAAAATGTGGAAAACATGCATTGCACACAGGAAGGGAGATGAGGTTGATTGCGCAAATAGGAAAGTATGAAATGGATTAGGTAATCCTGGACTTGGGTTTGGACGCAAATGTACTACCAAAGAAAATGTGGGAACATATGGGTAGACCCGCATTGGAATGGTCCCCTATTCAGTTATAAATGGTGAACCAACAGAAGATTTTTCCCATGGGAATATTGCAAGGGGTGACAGTTGATATTAAAGGCATGAGCATGCAAGTAGATTTTGAAGTGATAGAGATTGTCGATGACAACAATCCCTATCCTTCACTACTAGGGATAGACTGGGATACCGATATGAACAGAGTCATAAATTTGAAGAAGCACAAAATGATCTTTGAGAAAAAGTCACTACGCATAGTAGTACCACTGGATCCAGCTGAAGGAGCGTGATACACTGAACTGGTCTGCGATGATGATAGTGATGACAATCTCGATTGTATCTACAAGATAACTGCATAAGGAGAGGATTGGGTGAATCTGACTGCAGATGGAAGGATTTCGTGGGAGCGAAAAAGCTCCTACGCTTTGGATTCAGATGAAGAGATAGAGCAATGGCAGAATCGGCTACATGAAGTGAAAACACTAAACTGTAAAATGATGATCAGGTCATTGCGTTGCATAACAATAGAGGCAAGGGAGCTGCCAACATATGATGGGTTGTTAGGGGTGGATGAATTTCTCAATAAACTCGAAAGTGCGGTACCGGAACAACAACGGTTCGACGTGCTAAAGTGGGCACTGTACGCAACACTCGCATGATGGTCAGGTATGCATCAAGGAACTTTTGAAGATTGGCGTAGATGCAAAAGGATGATGCACCTATAGTTTGGACAACCCCAAGTATGACTAGTAGAAAAGTATGACAGATGAGATGAACCACTCACGCACCTCACAAAATGGACCAAGGCTTATAGGCAAGATCCCTAGACTGAATGGGTGCACCTATTCTACGATACCTTGGATGTCATACCAATGAATTGCTATACAGAGACGGAGCTATGCCATGGTACGGGCGAATGGGATGTCTTGTGCAAGGGATTCTTGTTAACATTCACATTTGAAGACTGTTGGTCAGATACCGCGGATGATGTGCTACAAGCAATGTAAGCCGCTATCTTTAAAATACCACAGGAGCCAATGGGAGTAATTCAGCCAGAATGGGTGATATAGTTAAGTAGCACATTAGAGTGTTATAACGTGAATGTTGAGGAGGATGATGAGGAACCATGGAACATTAATATTTCAGAAACATAAGGCTCTCATGAGATTCGCAGACCATCACTTGAGGACCCTGACATCGTCGCACCGCTAAAGACAAAGTAATTCAACTTTGGAACAGAGTCAGAGTGAAAGTACATAATGATAGGGGACTATTGGGACGATGCCACATTCGATAGAGTCACTAAGCTACTCCACGAATACCAAGACTTGTTCCCAACTAAAATTACAGTCTTAAAAGGGATTGTGGGTGATTTAGGGATGATGAAGATCACCCTAAAACTTGACACGACGCCAGTTAAGCAATAACCTTACCACTTGAATCCAAAATATAAAGAAAAGGTCCACGAAAAATTAGACAAAATGCTCACAGCAGAAATTATTGAACCAGTAAAAGAATTTCACTAGGTGAGTCCTATGGTAGTACAGGAGAAAAAACAGAAGGGTGAGATAAGAATATGTGTAGACCTCAAGAAGCTGAACAATGCTTTTGTACATGATCCATTCCCAACACTATTAACATATGAAGTACTAGAGAATATTGGTGGTCAGGAAGCATACTCATTCAGAGATGGGTTCTCAAGGTACCATCACATCAAGATCACACCAGAAGATAGGATCAAGACAACCTTTGCAATAGAATGGGGATGATTTAAATACATCATGATGTCATTTGGATTGAAGAGTGCACCAGGTATATTTTCGCACATCATGGTAGCTGTGTTCAAAGAATACATCCACAAGTTTTTGGAGGTCTGCCTAGATGATTGGACAGTTTTTGGATTAGTTAAGCACCATGTAGAGAGCTTATGTATGATGTTGGATACTTGCCATTGGCACCAGATTGCGCTGAACCTGAAGAATTGCACATTCCTTGTTCCCTTTGGAAACCTGCTAGGGTATGTGGTCTACAAACAAGGAATAATGGTGGACCCTATGATGATTCTCTTTATCTTGAATTTGGAAGTACTGCAAAGTGTTAAGCAACTGTGTGATACCCTGGGACACAGTGGATACTATACGAAGTTCCTCAAACGTTATGCCTAGATGACTGTGCCGATGGAAAAGCTATTGAAAAAATATGTGACATACTACTGGAATGATGATTGCGTGAAGATTTTGGATGTCTTGAAGGGGAAACTAGCCTCCACACCAATCCTGGTCTTCCCGAAATGGGACTTGGAATTTCATATACATGTTGATACATCGTGTATCACGTTGGGAGCCGTAATCACACAGGAGTACACAGAGGGTGTAGATCACCTGATTGCGTTTGCAAGTTGAATATTTTCCAAATCAGAAAAGAACTACTCTACCACTGAGTGGGAGGGGTTAGCAATGGTGTACGCACTCCAAAATACCGACACTATTTACTAGGAGGAAATTTCAAGATGTATACCAACCATTCTGTGTTGAAATACCTAGTGAACAAGCCTATGTTGGGGGGCCAAATATGTAGATGGATTTTACTATTTCAAGAATATGATTTTGAGATCATAGTCAAGCTAGGATGCTTAAATGGACCAGACCACTTGTCATGAATTGAGATGGGCAAGGAACCAACAAATTTGGAAGAGGGACTACCTATTCCACAACTCTTCACAGTGCGCATCGCGGACGAACACTTTGAAGATATAATCCATTTTCTAAAAAAAGGAATTTCTCTAAAGGAGTATTCGATCCAACAAAAGAAGGAATTGGTGGTGTTCGTGACAGACGTTTCTGTCATCATGGGGCACCTCTACAAGATGGGTAAAGATGAGATATTGCAAAGATATGTACTTGAATTTGAACGAGGTCAAATCCTCGTGGAAGCACATTGGGGTGCTACAGGAGGACAGTAGACAGGATGCACAACTGTACAAAAGATTCTTCACATAGGGCTATGGTGGCTGACCCTACACCAGGATTCAAAAGCGCACTGTAAGGCCTACGATATATGCCAAAGGATGAGAAAACCATCATGAAGCAATGAGATGCCACTAAATCCCCAAATGAAACTATGGCCATTTGAGAAATGGGAAATTGAATTTGTGGGCCTAATCAAACCTCAGGATAAGATGGGTGTGCGCTACAGCATCACTACAAAATAATACTTGACACGATGGGCCAACACACAACTGATCAAGGACTGCATGGCTGCTACGACTGCAAAAGTTTTGTTCGAAAATGTGTTGACATGATTTGGCTGTCTGAAAATATTAATGAGCGATTGTGACACACATTTCTTGAATGAAACCACCAGCTTGCTCACAGAAGAGTTCCAGGTTTATCACCAGAAAAGTACACCGTACCACCCATAGGCCAATGGAATAGTAGAAGTATTCAATAAAATACTCGAGACTGCAGTGAATAAAGTATGTAACGCACAATGGGGTGACTGGGACCTGTGCATACCCACTATGTTATGGGTGTACTAGACAACATGCAATAAATTGACAAGACAGACACCATTCCAGTTGGTCTATGGTACAGAAGCAGTCATGCTAATGGAATACATTGTCCCTAGTCCGCGAATAGCAACGTTCACAGGCATGAAAGACTGCAAAGCTTTAGAGAAAAGACTTGTGCAATTAGAGGAGCTCCAGGAAGAATGATTTCTAGCCAAATTTCACCAGCAAGTACAAAAGCAGTAGGAAAAAGCCTGGCACAATCTCCATATCAAGTTGTACACCTTCAAGGTAAATGACTTAGTGCTACTGTAAGATAGCAAGTTTGAAAAATTTCCAGCAAAATTCAGAATGCACTGGCTGGGACCATATGTGGTAAAAGAGGTCACTGATGGAGGCGTGGTCCAGATAGTCAAACTCAATGGAGAACCCTTCCTAGGGAAATTCAACACCATCCACTTGAAACCCTACATGGGCGAGTCAACTCTCTGACTAACCGACCGAGGCACAATCTTCACAACCTGAGGAGCCGAACAAGGGTACGGGACTATAAGTACAAGCACTGGAAGCTGGTACCAATGAACAGACACGAGTCAGATGTGGATGATTCAAAACCAACAATAGAGCGCATACAGTAGGTCCAACAAGCAGCAAAACAATGTGCTGCGGACCTCCAAGAAGTACAAGAACAGTTGTAGGGGCTATGTGTCAAGATTGTTGCATTAGCAGAGTGACTCAGGATGAGTCACAATGATTTTGTTGGGGGGCCTGTTGGGCATGGGATCCCCCCACAACAAGTTTTGGGGCTCAAAGCCCAATTTTTGGTCAAAGATGTTGTAAACTTTAGCGAATTTTGGGCGTGGTGCATGAAGTGTACAATTGAGCGATAGGGTTGTCCGCCCTTAACATTGTATTGTAAATTAGTGTAAAGTTGGCCTACCCATGGTCCAGGACCATGGGATTGAATAAATAGAGCAAGGCTCTAAGTTTTAAATATAGAGAAAGATAGAATGAGTGGCGAGGGAATGGTTCGAGCTTAGAGTAGAATTCTAAGTGTCTTTAGTTGTAGTAGTAGGAAGAGGCTCAGTAACTGAGTGTGCAGACCCTTGCAGTTGAGTGTAGAGGGTGGAGTCAAGTCTGTAATCCAGACAAAAAGCTAATAAATAGAACTTGATTCCCAATTCTGTGTAATTGTAGTGCATTATCTTCTTTATATTTATATTCATTTATGTATCACGTGAACTGATATAATTTTTGAATATGATGTAATAACCATAAACCTTACACACATAAGTTAAGCAATTGGATAATTAGCAAGGAACTAGGGTATTATATAGGTTGTGCACTAAGTAGGGCTACATGGAAGCCGCACTGTAGGTCGCAAAGGGATCTCAAGTACACGCAGTGATAAGTTAGACTCTGGACCTCCAAAAGAACATTAGACATTCCAAGGGTGCATAAACGTGGTTCTAGCACCCTCCCATACTACTTCAGGTGAGACCTCAGTCCACACTTCATGGACTATTACCAAAATGGCCAATAGTATTGGCATTTTCTTGGCTAAATCACTTTTGAACCTGGCTCATGCCCCACTAAGCCAACAAAAGGTTGTCCCTATGGTTGCAGAGGTTGACCTTGTGACAACATAGGCTAGGAGGGTTGAGGAACATACTGCATCTACAACTGCAAGGATTGTTGCAACTGTTGCAATGGTTGCCCCCGCGGTTGTTGAAATTGTTCTTGTTGTTGCACTATCTGCCGTTGTTGCTGGAAGGATCACTCTGGCTGCTGCGAAGGTGGCACTTGCTGCTGTAAAATCTATCCTTGTTGTTGCAAGGGTTCTTATACAATTGCCTAAAATTTCCTGAACTAGAGCTAACCATATCCACCGGGAGTGGTAGACGGATCTGGTTGAACATAATGTCCAGCTTGAGGGACGTAAGGTGGATGGACCATAGCTTGTGAACCATTTGGAACATAAGAAGGTTGATATTCAACATGAGACACATAAGGCTACTAATACTGGATGTTACTTGACCCAGAAGGACCAATAGGATTTGGCTGTTGGTACTGGACATTACTCGATCTAGCAGGACCAACATGGTTGAGAATAGCACCAAAAGAGGGCTAGTTCATTCTAGCCATGTGAAGATGTTAGTTGTTCACATTGGTTGTGCCATACATCATACGAACATTTAGATTCTACCCCCCATGTGGTGGCATGACCTGTCCACTTAAGAGCTGACAGAGACTTGACTTGAAATCATTTGTTGAATCATATGAGTAACATGGACCAATGAAACAAGTGAATTTAGAACGATGGGTTGCATAAGAACTGAAGTGATTGCAGAATACACCATCGCCTGAGAAGTCTAGTTCTGAATGAACAAACCTAAGGTAGGCATAGCACGAGACAAATAGATAGAGTTGTGATATAATGACGAGGCACTAGGGGTGCCTAGCACCAACTGATCTAACGAAATGTAATAACGAGGTAACTTAGGATAAAAATTGGTTGGAATTCTTCCTATGTAGGGGAAACCTTAATGAGGGAATGGATATCCCTACTCATCAACAATGTGAGGAGTGTGTAGCAGACACCTCTGAGTGACCCAGAGAGGAGACTGGGATCTCACTTTCTGATTCCACGGGTGGAAACAAACGATGATGGACAACTGAAGATGTTTGAGGGGATAATTCCAAAGGAATACCCGACTAATCATACGAAATGTACAGACGCTGTGATGATATCACAACAAGATCAAACAAAGGATTCACAGGATAAAAAGCCAGTCCCAGCTGACCTTTAGAAGATGGTGGACTCTTGGGAGTATGGATAGGATTATCCGGAGATTCTAGGCCAGATTCGTAACCTGACTCAGTATCTGAGGGAGGAGGAGGACGTGATGACAAATGTTGAATACTCAAAACAATTCTAAGCTCAACACCTTAGTCCTCAAGTAACTATAGAGGTTCACAGAGAAGTTCCTCAAATGATCTTTTAGATGGAGGATAGGAAGAGAAATTGGGTGGACCTGATGGTTCAGCCATGATGACTTTGTCTCAAACAACAAGAAGAGAGAGATTAATTTTAGGGTTTTTAAAGTGTATTTAAGGGTATGCTCATGATGTAGTCTCGAAAATCAATAACAGGAATGTTATGTGATCATGGGCAACAATTTTTTAAGACGCTGAAACAATCTTGTGTTTTTTCATGTTTTAAGAGTATAGAAAAAGCAAGGATGACTCTATAACTTTCGGTTTAAAACGAGCTTGAAAGGATAAGTTCTCGGTGATATTTTATATTTAGGGAGTGAAAAATATCAAAATGACTTCTCAGGATAATATAGGCATAAAGGATTACCAGGTAATCATGAACTGTAGAATACTTCCTGATGAACTAAGATTTATGGGCAAGAAATATTCTCAAATGTTCTGTTCGGTGTATCATGTTTACAAGGTGACAAACTCAGATTTTAATAGATAAAGGATTGCAAACCTAGTAGGGTCTCCATTTATATACGTGACTGTATGGGGATCACAAGTCCGTACTAGTGTTGTCTACTATTGAAGCGAATGATAGTTTCTAGGTTTAAATACATTAGAACATGTCTCTAGTCTAGACCCTCTAAATATAAGAGTTAAGTTTCAAATATGCCTTAGGTTAATTGAATACATTTTAAAGTTTATCTTGAAATTATGTCTCAGTTTTCAGTCATTATCGATACGACTTGGAAAAAACTCCTATATGAAACTAAATGAGACAAAACCCTTTCATTTAGATGAATGTCTACACTAATGAGAGTAGAGAAACCAATCAATGCGAGAAGCAAGCAACTAAAAGCAAGATGAATATTTCACTATTTCTCTTTTAGAAACAAAAGAATGAATTCTTACTTTCCACTTCCTATCTTTCCTATCAAATGCACTTCAAGTATTCCTTTCAATAGTAAATAGAGTTCATTTCTTTTTTAATGCAAATGATGATGCAACTCTAGTTTCCAATGTTGCTGGCTAATGTAACATATTGATTCAACAAACTAGAATTACGTATTTTCAATGGAATGATAAGATTAATTTTTCACATACACTTCAATGAAAATTTTCAAACAATCGACCTCAATCAAATATAGAGCACAAAAGGAGAATTTTTTCCAACCTAATGATGCAAAGAATTAGTTATGTTCCTATAACAATAGGTGTCATAATTTTTGAATGGCTGAGGTCAAATCTGTAATATGTACATACCTTTTATTTCTGCAAATGTTTTCCACATTCAAAAAATCAAAAAATTAAAAAATGTAAAGAGGGTATGTCCTAAAAGAAAAATCAAAGGGAAAAAAGAATGAAAAGGTAAAAAAAGATGAAAAATTAACCCCGAGGAAAAGGAAAAAGACCATGAAAGTGTGCAAGTCCAAATGCCACTACTATTTTACTTTTTGTACAATAATGATTGTGTGCAACTTGTTATTTATGCCACAATCCATGGTAACCAAATAGTTTAATGTTGGTTATTCCATGTTTTGAATTTCATGCTTAGAGATAGAGAATAAAATCTTACCAAATTATTTAATCTTGGTAGATAAGTAGATAGGTAGAGTAAATAAAAGGAGCTCAACAGTTTAATTTGGGCCCTTGGATGTAATAAGGATAGCCTTAGATAGAGTTCTATTGTAAAGAAAAGAAAAGTGTTTTGATAAGGGTTTTCCAACTTAAGTACACCCTAATAAAGAGTAGAAAAAATGGTAAGATGAGTAGATGGGTAAGTAGTTGCATGGTTACAGAATTATCGTGATTGATTAGATAAAATCATATAATTTACTTTCATCATCAAGTTGCTAAAAGTATGGATGAGAATTGAGCAGTTACATAAAGTCAAGTGATTAATTTTCCCATTCATTTTGCCTTTAATTTTACTAATTTCCCATAAGCAAAGTCAAATGTACCTAAAACCTTAAGTTAAAGGGATTCAGAGCATTTCTCTGACTTGTGGAGGGACAGACCCTCGACCCAATAACTTATAAGGTCTATGTACTAAATCCCCTTCACCAACATTCACCCCCTCCATAATTCATTCATTTCATCTAAAAATTCCCTTTTCCTAAGGTGAAATCACCATTTGACTAGGGAAAGTAATTACCCCCATACAAAGCCTCTTTTTCATAGAAAGCCCACAGCCTAAGTTATAATGGGAAAATGTAGATATATAAATAAATGTCAATACATTATACTTAGCACATTTTCTTTCCACCTCCATTTCATATTAACTTTAATTTCTGTTATATTTATCTAACTCCCAAAAGGAAACCCTTTCTTGTATTATTTATTAAACCCATATGATAAATATCCGCCCTCGCGGTTTCAAATATAAACCTTATTTAAATTAAATAAATGGATTAATCAGTTGATCAACAGCCAATTAAGAACCATAACCGTCCACCAAATAAAAAGAGTAGTTAGTGAGTTAGTGATTAATTAAATATGTCCCCGCCAATCAAATCACCCCTGACATCATTAAGCCTCCCTAATCATCAATTAATATCTGTACCAGTTCCCCAGAGTGCACATATTCCCAGAAATTGTACATTATATCCACATGAAATATGATCCTATCCAAAGGGTAGTAAGAACCCCTGACTAATATGTTCTGTTTACTATCATTGTTGAATCGATCAACCAAATGCTACACTTACAATCAAGCCAAAACATGACTCCTCTTTCCATTGGAGATATGTTGAATAGATACCCTACCCTCACTTCAATCATACTGGGTCAGTTATTCCAAACCTTTATTAGAGAAGAGTAGTATACCTCAAAGGACTCTCCTCCTTATCTATGGACTATATTCTCCAGCCTTGGCTGAGACATCATAGGCATGATATCCAGTGTGCTAGGCTACACCATTAGTGAATTTGTTGATAAAGTCATAATATCCTTCATGTCAATCTATACTCTTGGCCAACCACCAGCCATCATGTTTGACTATGCCAAATTTATTACCAAGCTGATAGGTTTCTAGTTTCCCTCCAAAAGCTCGATACCAGAGGTAACCCCCGATCAGTAATCTTCTGGACATCTTTAATTCATCAATATGATTCTGAATACACCTATATAGATTTCATAGACTTCTTTGTTTACCCTATGACAACCATGTTACTAGGAAGCCCTTCACCCAGAATCAATACAGACATCAGGAGGGTCCTATAGTTGTCAAAGAAATACAACGTAGGGGATTGGTACTTGTACCAAAACCATACTGAAATCTGAATCTATGGATGTGAATTACCACCTTACAAATTGTCTAGATACCTGCCCATGAGATTGTTTTCTCTGGAGTACTATAGGAAAATGATCAATTCAAATGAGGTGCACTTTGTAAAAGCTAAGAAGAAAGGCCAACTTAGAATAAAGGATCAGTTGGGTCCATTTATTTTTAATAGTAGAGAAGCAGGAAAGGACGTAGATGAAATCCTCCAAAGGTTGAAACTGAAACAAATTTTTGTATAGAATTATGAACCCCTAGACTTCATTTGCAATAGGAGACAGAAGAATAAACTATCTCCTTACAACCACCATAGTATCCTTGAAATTGAACAATATGCTAATCAATTTGAGTGGGTGGAAGTCACCTTGATAGATCGAGATAGTACAGAGGTTGTTGTTGATAGTGTATTAATAGACCTATATAGAAGACTTGATGAGGATTCCTTTGTACAGGTTCTAGGAGAGTCTCAGTCTCAGAGACCATCACAAGGACACAGTGGGCAGTTAGCAAAAGGAGGGCCATCAAAGCAACCAAAGCTTTAAGAATAGCCAGAAGAATCTGAGCAATCTGAAATTTCAGAGGAACTTTCTCAACCTGAACAAATCATGAGCAATCCTCCTATTTTGTAGACTCCTCTAAATGAGCAGAGGAACCTTAAGAAAGACAAAGAGGGGGTCACTCCTTCCAACAGGCCTGTTGCCAAAACCTATGCTAAGAGGCAAAGGTTAAATCTATATGCAAAGCAAGAATACACTGAGGAAATAACAAGGACTTCAGGAGCAGAGAGGAAAAAAGGTAGAGACATGATTCCTTCAAGAGGGACACCAGAACCTTCCACTTCTCAAACTCAAATTTTCAAAAAGAAACAAAGCATGGAAGTATCCTCCTTTAGGACTCCCATTGGACAAAGCCAAGATATCAATGAAAAATACAAGGAAATCAATGCAAGGAATGAAAGGTTGAAGGTACAAAGCTATGCACATTATTTGAGGATGGCTCGAAAACCAAACAAGTCTAATGTCAACCTTTGATATAAAAGAAGGGAAAATATAGATGAGATTTCTGAAGCCAACCACACAGCAACCAAAATCAATGACAGATTACCTTAAAACAAATTTTGAAGTATTAACAAAGGATATCCATCCTATTGACAAAATTTTGTTGCATAAACAAACTGGAGAAATGGTCTATTCCACCTTGACCAGCAAGGCCATAACAACCCACCAACTCCAGAATTCACTAAATAACATCTTAGCACAATTCCAGCTAGAACAGGCCTCTTCACATGCTAAAGACACTAGAATAAGGTCCTTAGAGGAATTGGTCATAGAGTTAGCAGATGATACCAAGGATGTTAAAGCTATAGAGAAACTTATAAAAAGAAGAACAATGACATAGTTGCACTGAAGAAACAACTTAAAATTCCTCCTCTACATCATCCTCAAATAGCTTAAGTGTTAGAAACATAGAAGGTGGAAGAACTTGTGGACTTAGTCCTTAAGTTGAATGACCAATTGAAGGAAATTGAAAAATAATTGGATAATTTGATACGGTCCAAGCATAGTGAGTTGTCCACCACTCCTCTAGCTGTAATACCTACAGCTTCCACAATAGTGCCCTCCACTTTAGCAACTACCTTGGCACCTACACTTCCACCAACTACAGCATTTCTAGTTACAAGAACTTCAATAGGTACAAGTACATCAACTAGCAGAGGGACACCAACAAAAAAAACTGCAGAATTGATCAAGGCCATGGAAGAAATGAGTATCTAGGCCACTGAGGTCAAGAAAGTCAGAGAACAATTGAAACGTTTAGAGACCAATTGCAAACATGCTCAAATTCAGTAGAAGGAAGAGGCCCATAAAAAACAAAGGATGGTAGATAGGATAAAAGCCCTTGAAAAGGACTTAATGTTGCAAGAGCCATTAGGAGATATGGAAGAAATTCTTTGGGCCAACATCATTGGTTCCGTCAATGAGGTTTGTCCTTCAATTAAAATTATTTTTTAGTAAACAAAATTAGTCAAGATGGCTACAGAGGAAATCCACAAAACAATGGAAGAATTGGGAAATAAGGCTGAAGAAGCCAATCAGTTGATCACCTTTTTGAACAACAAAAATAGATATCAGCTTGACGAACTGGAGATAGAAGATAGAACAACAACAATTATAGAGATCAAAAAGATTCTCACCAAAAGGAACCTAATGCTTAATCTAGAGAAAAGATGTCAGAGAATCTAGATAGACATTGAAAACTTTATGCTAAAATATGTCATATTAAGATAAAAAGGACTTCCCAGTCCTATGGTGATAAATGGAATTGATGACCCAAGAAGATTACATCGAGAAATTCAACAAGCTGGCCAGAAGCCAAGGTAGTAGTTCAGGGGTGAAATCTTTACCCATTGGAAAAATACTTTATGATGGCATGGAGAATCTATTCTACATAGAACATGAAGTTAAGCACTTGTTCACAAGCAAACCAAATTTTTGCAACTACACAAAAGGTGATAAAATTTACAGAAAAATGATAAGGATGAAGTTACTTGATGGTGAATGGTGGACCAATTTGACTGATTTACTATAATTTACTATACTAAATCTATAAGATAAAAGACAACTACTAGGTAAAACAGGTAGGACAGGATCAAACAACATAGGTAAGGAGTATCAATAGGTCAAAGATAAAAGTGATTCCAAGCACATAACTACAAAGAAAACTGAAAGAGCCAAATCTGAGTTACAACAGCCAGTACAGTCACAATAAAAGGGACAACTAGAAGACGGTTCTCCATCTGTCTCTATCTTCGTGTTGAAGATATAATAATTATCATATGGTTATGAGATATTTTGTATCAATTTTTGTATAAATAATTCACAAATTAAACTAATTAGTGTGTATTAAAATAGATTTCTATAGACATTTTGTATTGAGCTAAGGAGCTATTGTATTCAAGACGAGTGGTTTTTGTTGGGTCATGAAATAAAGCTAAAGACATTTCACTGGATTCTTGTGCACAATTGTAACCAAATAAGTATTATCTCTTCATATTTAATTATTCTTTTCTCATCATGTTATAAATATTCACATGTTTTTTCTATGAAATCTGAATAGTAAACAAGGAATGATATCTCAGGATTAGCTTTAATGCTCTCTATTTTGAATGTTTACTTTCTTATTGTTTTCTACTAAACTATCTTGGTTTGGGAATTTCTCCTCTACTTCCATAGTTTCCCCCCTTAGGTCCATAGTAAAGGATTCTTAATTTCCCTTTGCTACTTATCTCCTTCTTTTCTTCATCTTGATCCTAGTTTAAGGATTCTTCATTGCCATTTCACCCTGGCTAGGACTACGTCATCAATTTGAACCTGCAAATTTGCTCTTTGTTATGCTAGCTTGCCCTATGAACTCCTCCTTTAGTAATTGATCAGATCCAGTTAAGCCATTCTTTGATTGACTCCATAGCCCAATGGCTTGAATACTTGCTCTGCCCATCTGTCTTCTTAATTCCACCACCCAGTGAAAACAAAACAATCCTAAACACTAAGAACTAGCCTAAAATATTATTCAAACAAAGTTAAATTATAAAGAGAGAGCCCTCTCCGAACTTAGGTGGGCTAGAACCTGAGTCTAAAAGATTAGGTTTATGGTTACCTCAGACTATTCCTTCTTTGATAACTTCTAAGGAAGAAAATTGATTGATAACATAGTGGCGACCAAAACCTAAAACCTTAAGTTAAAGGGGCTTAGAGCATTTCTCTCACTTCTAGAGGGACTCGACCCTTAGCCCAATAACTTATAGGGTCTATGTACTAAAGCCCCTTCACCAACGTTCACCCCCTCCATAATTCATTCATTTCATCTAAAAAATCCCTTTTCCTAAGGGGAAATCACCATTTGCCGAGGGAAAGTAATTACCCCCATACAAAACCTCTTTTTCATAAAAACCCCACTAAAAGCATTTAGCCTAAGTTATAATGTGTAAACATGGATATATAAATAAATGTCAAAAAATTATACTTAGCGCATTTTTTTCCTCTTCCATTTTATATTGACTTTAATTTTCGTTATATTTATTTAACTCACAAAAAGAAACCATTTCCTATATTATTTATTAAACCCATATGATAAATATTCCACCCCCGAGGTTTGAAATATAAACCTTATTTAAATTAAATAAATGGATTAATTAGTTGATCAATGGCCAATTAAGAACCATAACCCTCCACAGAATAAAAAGAGTAATTAGTCAATTAGTGATTAATTAAATCTGTCCCCGCTAATCAAATCACCCACGACATCATTAAGCCTCCCTAATTTGTAGTTAATATCCCATTGGGCCCCTTCATTAACTCCCGAGTCAAATCATCGCCCCCATCAGCATGTGATCTGACCCCTTCAGATCCAATGGTCGATGCTCATATCAGGTAGCCTTCAAAAGCTTACCTTTACCCACCTGATGTGAGGGATTGCTTTCACCTTGCCGCTATGTGGCACTTGATGAATGGAATCAGGTGGCCTCCCCCCATAACCACTTATCCCAAAAAGAAGTGCGACGGATTCCGCTTATCGCCTTCTGCTACACACCAAAATGTCACATCCTGCGATTGGTGTCAACTGTCTTTTCCCAATGTACTCACCAATATTATTGACTTTATGCATAAAACCAAAAAACTTATATTTTTTTCGTTTTTTATCGTGAAAGGAACATTCTGACTTCCATGCAAAGCACAATGTACATTCACATGTTAACCTGCTATCAACTGTCAACTTTTTGAAGCCATTGAACTTCAGACTACCTTGCAGACCTGTGCACTTTATGCAAATACTGCACAACACCATTACTTTGTTCAAATAACCGAAACAAGGTATTTACCCTATTTCCACTGAGAAACCCTGTTTTCTTATCGAACCTGAACTAAATTGCTTTAAAATACTAAGTAATTTAGTAAAATTAAGCTACCTAGTAATCCTTAAATAATCTGAACTAGACCAATTCTCCCCAATTTCACTGAAACCCTTTTCCCCCATCCTTGAATCCATAAGAACCAAGGATATAAGCTCCAATTGCATTGAATATCATGCCCATTATGACTCCCCATAGGGATTTAGACCACCTCCCACTTGCAGACAAAGACTTCCAGATTAAAGATACCTCTATCTCAAAATCCCCTTTGAAACTTTTCTGCAAGTACAAAAACCAGTACTTGAACCAAGCGGACTCCATTGGACATTGGGAATTAGGCTTACAAAAGTACCAGTTCCCTAGAGTGAATATATTCCCAGAAATTGTACATTATTGCCACATGAACTATAATCCTATTTAGAGGGAAGTAAGAACCCCTGACCAATCTATTCTATTTGCTATCACTACTAAATCCATCAACCAAATGATGCAATTACAACCAAGCCAAAATTTGACTCCTCTTTGCATTAGAGATATGTTGAATAGATACCCTACCCTCACTTCAATCAGACTGGCTTAGTTATTCCAGACCTTTATTAGAGAAGAGATTTATACCCCAAAGGACTCTCCTCCTTATCTATGGACTATATTCTCCAGCCTTGGCTCAGACATCATAGACATGATATCTAGTGTGCTAGGGTACACCACTAGTGAATTTGTTGATGAAATCATAAGATCCTTCATGTCAATCTACTCTCTTAACCAACCACTAGCCATCATGTTTGACTATGCCAAATTTATTGCTGAAAAAATGCATGATCAATTCATGAGATTAGAAAATGAAAGAGTGTTTAAGTATTCTTCAGTCATGTATCATTTATTCTTGTATTACCAAGATGATAGGTTTCCAATAGTCCTCCAAAATCTTCATGCTGGAGACAACCCCAGATCAGTGATCTTCTGGACCTGTTTAATTCATCAATATGATTCTCAATAATCTTATACAGATTTCATAGACCTCTTCATTTACCTTGTGACAACCGTGTTACTAGGAAGCCCTCCACCCAGAATTAGTGCAGGCATCAGAAGGGTCGTACAGTTGTCAAAGTAACACAAGGTAGGGGGATTGGTACTTGTACCAAAACCATACTGAAATCTGAATCTATGGATGTGAATTGCCACCTTACATATTGCCGAGATACCTCCCCATGATATTGTTTACTCTAGAGTACTACAGGTAAATGATCAATTCAGATGAGGTGCACTTCGTAAAAGTTAGGAAGAAAGCCCAACTTAGAATAAAGGATCATATGGGCCCATTTATTTGTAACAGTAGAGAAGCAGGAAAGGATGCAAATGAAATCATCCAAAGGTTGAAACTAAAACAAAGTTTTGTATGGAATTATGATCACCTAGACTTCATTTGCAATAGGATACAAAAGAATGAATTATGTCCTTACATCCACCACTGAATCCATGAAATTTAACAATATGCTAATCAATTTGAGTGGGTTGAAGGCACTTTGATAGATCGAGATAGTACAACGGTTGTTGTTGTTAATGTATTAATAGACTTAAACAGAAGACTTGATGGATTCCTTTGTATAGGTTCCAAGAGAGTATCAGTCTCAAAGACCATCATAAGGACACAGTGGGCAATCATTAGAAGTAGGGCCATCAGAGTAACAAGAACTTTCAGAACAGCCAGAAGAATCTAAATAGCTTGAAATTTCAGAGGAACTTGTTCAACCTAAACAAATCATGAGAAATCCTCCTATTTTGCAGACTCCTCTAAATGAGGAGAGGAACCTTAAGAGAGAGAGAGAGAGGAGGCCACTCCTTCCAGCAGGCTTGTTTCCCAAACCTATGCTAAGAGGCAGAGGTTAAATCCATATGTAGATCAAGAATACACTAAGGAAACATGAGGGGCTTCAGGAGCAGAGAGGACAGAAAGTAGAAACACCATTCCTTTAGGAGGGACACCAGAACCTTCCACCTCTCAAACTCAAATTTTGGAAAGGCAACAGAGTGTGGAATTATCCTCCTTCACAACTCCCACTAAATAGAGTGAAGATATCAATGAAAAATACAAGGAAATCAAGGCAAGGAATGAAAGGTTGAAGGTGCAAAGCTATGCACATTATCTGATGATGGATCCAACAAACCAAACAAGGCTAATGTTAGCCTTTGATATAAAATAAGGTAAAATGTAGATGATATTTTTGAAGCCAACCACACAACAACCAAAACCAATGACAGATTACCTTAAAACATATTTTGAGGTATTGGAAAAGGATAGCCATCCTATTAACCAAATTGAGATGCATAAACAAACTATAGAAATGGTCTATTCCACCTTGACCAGCAAGCCCATAGCATCCCACCAACTTCAGAATTCACTAAATAACATCTCAGCACAGTTCTAGCTGGAAAAGGCCTCTTCATAGGCCAAACACACTAGAATATATTCCTTAGAGGATTTGGTCATAGAGTTGGGACATGATACCAAGGATGTTAAAGTTGTAGAGAAACTTATAAAAAAGAAGATTGATGACATAGTTGTGCTAAAGAAACAACTTAAAATTCCTCCTCTACATCATCCCCAAATAGTTGAAGTGTTAGAAACATAGAAGGAGGAAGAACTTATGGACTTAGTCCTTAAGTTGAATGATCAATTGAAGGAAGCTGAAAAAGAATTGGATAATTTGATACAGTCCAAGTAGAGTGAGTTGGCCACCACTCCTTAGGCTGTAATACCTACAGTTTCCACAGTAGTGCCCTCCACTTTCGCAGCTGCCTTGGCACCTACACTTCCACCAACTACAACATTGATAGTTACAGGAACTTCAGCAGGTACAAGTACATCAACCACCATAGAGACACCAATAGAGAAAACTGCAGAATTGATAAAGGCCATGGAAGAAATGAGTATGTAGGCCACTGAGCTCAAGAAACTCAAAGAACAAATGACAAGTTTAGAGACCAATTGCAAATTTGCACAAATTCAGCAGAAGGAAGAGGCCCAAAAAAACCAAAGGATGGTAGACAGGATAAAAGCCCTTGAAAAGGACTTAAAGTTGTAAGAGCCCTTAGGAGATATGAAAAAAATTCTTTGGGCCAAAATCATTAATTCCATCAATGAGGTTCGGCCTTCAATTTGGATTATTTTTTATCAAATAGAATTAGTCAAGATGGCTACAGAGGCAATCCACAAAAAAGTGGAAGAACTGTGAAATAAGGCCAAAGAAGCAAATTAGTTGATCACATTTTTGAACAACAAAAATAGATACCAACTTGATGAATTGGAGATAGCAGACAGAACAGCAACAATTATAGAGATCAAAAAGGTTCTCACCAAAAGGAACCTAATGCTAAATCTATAGAAAATATGTCAGAGCATCCAGACAGATATTGATAGTTTTATGCTAAAATATGGAATCTTAAGAGAAAAATGACTTCCCAGTCCTATGGTGATAAGCGACAAACTGATGTCCCAAGAAGATTGTTGGAAGTTTGACAATTAATTATGTAAATTTGGGTAAAATATTCTAATTAGAAACATGTTAGTTTTATACTGAAACATCGGTTATGTAACTGAGGAGGGTCATATAAAACAGACGAATGCCCAAACTATTGTATGGAGAATCATTTTATTGATTGAATAGAGATTCCAATCCCTTTCCCCATGGATGTTTCCTTGACACCCTATCAAGGTTTTACCATGTAAATCATGTGTTGTTACTTGTGTGTGTGCATTCAGTTTTCTAGTCAATTTCCTTCTTTCTCCATTAATCTATAACTGTATATTCCTTATTTCTTGATTGATTAGTAACTCATTGAACTAAAAATGGTATCAGAGTGAGTTAGTTGAGTTTGAGTTAGCAATCTACTTGTGGAGAGAAAAAAAGGGGGCAATCTGTGTGTGGACCAGAGTGGAAAATCGTGAGAGTGGAAAAGTGTGGAGTTGTTGTCTCTGCATGAAGGCGAGTAAGTGTGAGCCTATCAGAGCAATTTGCCTATGGAAAAAAAAGTGGAGTTGCTGTCTCTGCGTGAAGGGGAGATCATTGTTGTGTGATCTCTACATGAGGAACATGAAGAGGAAGCCACCAAACCCTGTCTCTACATGAAGGCAAGCAGAAGTAGCTCATTGCTACGTGTTTTTCTCTATGTTGAGGAGGAGTACATTGCTGGTCCAAATCTGTGTGAGGAGGACTATGCCTATAGCCTACGTCTAGAACCCTTTGAATTGTTTGGACCAAAGCCTATGTGACCAATTTGGAGTTGTTTCTTGGCTTAAAACATGCTGGAGAAGACCCTCTGTGACCAATTTTTAGATTTGTTACCTGGCGTAGACCGTGTTGGTGAAGAACATGCGGGCGAAGAACCTTTTGCCCTGTGTGGACTAGTTTCTACTTTGGAAAACATCAAGGGGGCTACATTGACTGCATGGGCTGCGTTGTTAGAACCCATGAGGGAAGCACCTGCATTCTGCGTGCCGCCTGCGTGGAAGAGCCATCGAACCAGAGGTCATGTTGCTGGCCATAGACCTACATTTTCCTCTCTCTATGTGTCACTAGTCATAGACCTATATTCTGCGTGCTGCCTACGTGGAAGAGCAATCGAACCAGAGCAGAGCCTGCGCACTACCAGAGCTTGATCAGCAGATATAGATCCGGGTATTTTTTGTTAAATAATTTTTCTAGAAAATTCTTCAGAAATTTGTGAAAAACAAAGGGGTGGATTTGTTTAATTTGAAGGAAAGAACTCATTTAAATTGAAGGTAAAAAAAAAAAAAAATCAAAGGCTTTCTTCCATTAAATTGAAGAGAAGAAAACAAAGGATTTGAAATAAAACTCTGTTGAAGGGTTGTTTTGGGGGAATTACTTTTTTTTTACAAAATTTTTTTGAATAAAGGAAAAATATAAACGTTAGTTGAAAGACTGAAGACTGAAACCATAGGAGAAAAAAAAACGGCCAAGATGTCGAATGCAAAATTCAAGGTGGAGAAATTCACCAGCAAGAGCAATTTTGCTCTTTGGAAACTGAAAGTTAGGGATCTACTTGTGCAACAAGGGTTGCAAAAAGCATTGGATGGGGCAACTAAAAAACCTACAACTATGATTGATTCATACTGAGACGACTTGGATGCCCAAGCTCTCAGTACCATTAGGTTATGCCTAGCAGATGAGGTTCTCTTCAACATTGTTGAAGGGAGTACAGCTTTAGGTTTACGGGAAAAACTGGAAAAAGTCTATATGACAAAGTCGTTGACCAATAGAATTTATCTAAAAAGACAACTGTAAAGACTTTGAATGAAGGAGGATTCAAAATTTGCAGAACATTTGAATTTTTTTAATCCACTCATCTGTCAATTAATAGATATGGAAGTTAAAATTCAGGAAGAAGACAAAGCTATAACCTAGATGTGTTCTCTGCCTGAATCATGGGACCACTTCGTAACATCAATCACCTTGAGCACCATTGATTCTTTGAAATTTGAATTAGTTGTGGAAGCTCTCTTGTCTGAAGAAGTATGAAGGAAATCTAGTACTGAATCTGCTGCATTAGAAACCATGATAGCTAGAGGACGGTCAAAGGAAAGAGGAGAAAAAACAAGGGGGTCTTCCAGATCTAAATCGAAGGGAAAGAAGTGTAAGGAAAAATGTTGGCACTGCAATAAAATTGGACACCTGAAGAAATACTATTGGAAATGAAAAGAATCTAATAACTCGAAGAAGGAAGAAAATCAGGTTGATTCAGGTATGATAGACGAAGTTTTATTTTCTGAAGAATTATGTATGATAGATGAAACTTCACCTAAATGTAATGTCTCTGAGGGTTTAGAAAGCTTGTTGTTAGACTCTGGTGCTTCTTATCACATGTGTCCACACAAAAAATGGTTTACTTAGTATGAAAATGTAAATGGTAGTTCTGTGTTTATGGGTAATAATGTATCACGTCAAACTATTGGGATGGGAAATATTAGGATTAAGATGTATGATAACACACTTAGAACATTAACTAGTATTATACATGTACCTGATTTGAAGAAAAATATGATTTCTTTGGGAGTGTTGGATTCAAATGGTTATAATTTTATAGGTCAGAATGGCGTGCTCAAACTCTTTAAAGGTTCTCTAGCTGTTATGAAAGCAAAAAAGCTCGGAAATCTTTACAGATTAAAAGGAAGTGCTCAGGTCAGTGAAGCAGTGGTTGCGTCAAAAAAGGAAGAAGTAGGTACTTGTATATGGCATCAGTTATTGGATCACATGAGTGAGAAAGGTCTTCAGATACTGATGAAACATAAATCTCTTCCTGATTTGAAATCTTTGAAGTTAGATTTCTGTAAACATTGTGTGTATGGAAAACAATGTAAAAAGAGATTTAAAATTGGAAATCATAATAGTAAAGATATTTTAGACTATATTCATTCTGATCTGTGGGGACCATCTCCTATTGTATCATATGGAGGTGCTCTATATTTTTTAACATTTATTGATGATTTCTCCTATAAAGTTTGGGTCTTTATGCTAAAAAGGAAAGTTGATGTATTCAATATCTTTAAACAATTTAAAGCAATGGTAGTGAAAAGAATAGGAAAATCAATTAAATATTTAAGAACTGAAAATGGTGGTGAATTCACTTCAATAGAATTTGAACAATACTATAAGGATGAAGAAATTATTAGACACAAAATTGTTGTTTATACTCAGAAAAATGGTGTTGCTGAACATATGAATCAGACTCTTATGGAAAGAGCTAGAAGCATGATTAGCAATGCTAACTTGCAAAAGGAGTTGTGGGCAAAAGATGTATCTACTTCTTGTTATTTAGTTAACAGATCACCTTCAATAGCAATTAATTGTAAAATCCCTGAAGAATTATGGACAGGTCAATCTTGTGATTATTCACATTTAAGGATATTTGGCTATGATGCTTATTCTCTTATTCCTAAAAATCATCGTTCAAAATTATATCAAAAATCAAAATGTTATGTCTTTGTTGGGTATGACTATGTAGTGAAAGGATACAAGTTGTGGGATCCTACATTGCGGAAGATAATCATTACTAGAGATGTAACACTTGATGAATCTTCTGTTTTAAAATCAAATGTTGAAAGAATTGAACAAGAATAGGTATCGCCAAATCAAAACGTTTAGTTGGAGGCTAGACCTTTCAGTGATAGTCAAAAGGAAGGAGAGACTTCTAGAGAAAAAGGTGTTGAGGATACAGAGGAAGCTATTGAAGTTTCTAAAACAATTCAAGCTTCTAAACTAGTTCAGCAACCAATCACTCTAAGAGGTCTACAAGGGAAAGAAAAACTCCCAAAAGGTATGAAGATTCTACTTCATCTTTTTCTTTGATTATTGAAGATGGGGAACGTTCTTGTTATTAGGAAGTAGTAGATCATACAAATAGTGAAAAATGGAAAATGGCTATGAAAGAAGAAATGGATTCCTTAGCCAAGAACAATACGTGAGATCTTATAGAACTTCCTGAAGGGAGAAGTGTTGTTGGATGCAAGTGGGTCTTCAAACTGAAATGGGAAGTTGATGGAAGTATCAAAAGGTATAAGGCGAGACTGGTAGCAAAAGGGTATTCTCAGGTTGAAGATATAGACTTTCATGAGATTTTTTCACCAGTTGTAAAATTTGTTTCTATTCATACTGTGTTGGCACTAATTGCATTAATTAACCTTGAGTTAGAACAGTTATATGTTAAACAAATTTTCTACATGGTGATTTGAATGAAGAGATATATATAGAAAAACCAGAATATTTTGTACAAGGTCATAGCAAAAGATTAGTTTGCAAGCTCAGGAAATCATTGTATGGTCTGAGGCAATCTCCTAGACAATGGTACAAGAAGTTTGATTCCTTCATGGTGATCCAGAACTTTATAAGAAGTGAGTATGATCATTGTGTATACTTCAAAGGTTTCAATGGCATATTCATTATCTTAGCTTTGTATGTTGACGATATACTTATTACAAGAAAAAGCATGGAAGAGATCAATAGGTTAAAGGCTCAGCTCTCTAAGACATTTGATATGAAGGATATTGGAGCAACAAAACATATCTTGGGCATGGAGATACATAGAGACAGGAAAAATGGTAACCTTTGGAGAAATTACTTGAAAATTTCTGTATGAACAATTTGAAACCTGTTAATGTTCCTTTAGATTCCCATTTTCAGTTTTATTTGGTTTTGAGTCCTAGAACTGATGAAGAAAAGTAGTATATGTCTCATGTACCATATGTAAATGTTGTAGGCAACTTAATGTATGTGATGGTATCTACAAGACCTGACATTTCACATGCAGTTGGAGTTGTCAGCTGGTTCATGAAAAGTATAGGTGAAGAACATTGGTGAGCAGTGAAATGGGTGCTTCGATATCTAAGAGGCACAAGTGATCATTACATCATCTTTAATGGTAGTGAAGGATCAATCTGTGTATATGTAGATGTTGATTATGCAGGTGATTTGGACAAAAGAAGATCTACTACAAGTTATGTCTTTACTCTTGCAAGTGGAGAAATCAGTTGGATGTCAAAGCTCTAAGAAATAGTTGCATTGTCTACTATCAAAGCAGAATATATAGCTGCTTCAGATGCCATTAAATAAGTAATCTAGTTAAAGGGTTTACTTGATGACATTGGAAGGATGCAAGAGAAAGTGAATGTACTTTGTGACAGTCAAAGTGCTATTCACTTAGCTACAGATCCTGCTTATCACAACAGAACCAAGCACATTGATGCAAGGTATCATTTTCTGAGACATGTGATCTGTGGCAAAAAAGTAGCTCTTCAAAAGGTCCATATGCGAGAGAATTGTGCAGACATATTCACAAAGCCAGTTACAGTAGAGAAGCTGCGATGGTGTTTAGCTTCTCTTGGCTTGTAGAAAATATGATGAATGGGCATGGGCAAGGGATTAGGAAAATTGTTGTCAAGGTGGAGTTTGTTGGAAGTTTGACAACTAATTATGTAAATTTGGGTAAAATATGTTAATTAGTAACAAGTTAGTTTTATACCGAAACATCGGTTATGTAACTAAGGAGACTCATATAAAACTGATGAATGCCCAAACTATTGTATGGAGAATCATTTTATTGATTGAATAGAGATTCCAAACACTTGCCTTGTGGATTTTTCCTTGACACCATGTCAAGGTTTTACCATGTAAATCTTGTGTTGTTACTTCTATGTGTGCATTCAGTTTTCTAGTCAGCTGCCTTCTTTCTTGGTTAATCTATAACTATATATACCTTCTTTCTTTATTGATTAGTAACTCACTGAACTACAAAGATTACAGTGAGAAATTAAACAAGATGGCTAGAAACCAAGCTAGTACTTCAGGGGTGAAATCTTTACCCATTGGAAAAGTACTTTATGATGGCCTAGAGAATCTATTCTACATAGAGCATGAAGTCAAACACTTGTTCACAAGAAAACCAAATTATTCTAAGTACACAGAAGCTGATGAAATTTACAGAAAAATGATAAGGATAAAGTTACCTGACAATGAATGGTGGACCAATTTGACTTATTTACTATAAGTTACTCTAGTAAATCTATAAGATAAAAGATAACTGCTAGGTAAAACAGGTGAGATAGAATCAAACAACACATGTAAAGAGTATCAGTAGGTCAAAGATAAAAGTGATTCTAGCACATAACTACAAAGCAAACTGAAAGAGCCAAATCTGAGTTACAAGACTGAGCACAGTCACAGTAAAAGGGATAACTAGAAGAGAGTTCTCCATCTATCTCTATCTTCGTGTAGAAGATATTTTTGTTTCCTAGAATAATTCTCATATGGTTATGAGATATTTTGTATCAATTTTTGTATAAATACTTCACAAATTGAAGTAATTAGTGTGGATTAAAATACATTTCTATAGACATTTTGTATCGAGCTAAGGAGCTATTGTATTCAAGACTGGACTGGTTTTTGCTGGGTCATGAAATAAAGCTAAAGACATTTCACTGGATTCCTATGCACAGTTGGAACCAAATAAGTATTATCTCTTCATGTTTAATTATTGTTTTCTCGTCATGTTATAAATATTCACATGTTTTCTCTATAAAATCTGAATAGTAAACAAGGAATGGTATCTCAAAATTAGCTTTAATGTTCTCTGTTTTGACTGTTTACCTTCTTATTGTTTTCTACTAAACTATCTTGTTATGGGAATTCTTAATTGCTCCCTTACTTCCATAGTTTTCCCCCTTATGTCCATAGTAAAGTATTCTTAATTTCCCTTTTCTACTAATCTCCTTCTTTTCTTCATCTTGATCCCAATTTAAGGATTCTTCATTGCCCTTTTACCCTGGTTATGACAACCTCATCCATTTGAACCTATAGATTTGATTTTTGTTGTGCTATCCTACCCTGTGAATTCCTCCTTTAGTAATTGATAAGATCTAATGAAGCCACTCTTTGATTGACTCCATAGCTCAATGTCCTAAATGCTTTCTTTGCCCATCTTTCTTCTTAATTCCACAACCCAATGAAAACAAAACAATCTTGAACACTAAGAACTAGCCTGAAATATTATTCAAACAAAGTTAAACTATAAAGATAGAGCCCTCTCTGGACTTAGGTGGGCCAGAATCTGAGTCTAAAAGATTAGGTTTGTGGCTACCTCAAGCTATTCCTTATTTTATAACTTCTAAGGAAGAAATTTGAGTGATAATAGAACCAACCAAAAACAAGATGAGTAATGTAATTTATGCCCAAAAGAAGACACTTAATCAAGAGAAGAACAAACGAAACTTTTCAAACTTCTTTAATTGAAATCAAAGTGATAAAGGGAATAAAAAACAAAATGCATGGAGCAACTAACCAACAACTTCACTTCCTCAGCCAACTAACAACTAAATGGACAATGACCTAGATTCTCTAAAGCCAAAAACCATCCAAAGACTCAAAAATCAACTAAGGAAAAAGCAAACCAAGCAAGCACACAAACCAAGCTAATGAAGCTTTCCAATCAGGGCAAACACGGGAAAAATAGGCTAAGAGGTAGAAATTAAGAGGGCAAGACAAACTGGTTATGATCCAGGAGAACCCTGATATTCATCTAAAGGAATCGGCATGACTTCCTAACTAAGAACAAACACCATAAGGGGGTATGATGCGACTGTTTCAAAACAATTCATGTTGTTTGGTGTGACTGTTCCACTGTAAATTTCAAACTCAGAGTAGAAAACCAGGAAAAGTAGAGAAAACCAAAGGGAAAAGGTGATACTACAAAAACTCACACAAACCATTAAATGAAAATTTTGGTCCAGGTAAATTCTCGATGTGGACAAAGACAATTCCTCTAGCCTGAGAGAGTGGGTCTAGTAACAAACAAACATTATAGTGAAAACTCCCTTAGACTAGAATCAAATAAGAGGGCCTGCCACTTATAACTCTATTCCACTTGGTGATGATCTTGCTTCCTTACTCCAGCCACTTTTTATTTCCTTCCTTCAAATACCTGAAACAGGCAAACAAACAACAACAACAAAAACATGATAGCATACAAGTTGCATTCATCCTACTTAAAAGGTCAAGGAATCTTAAGCCACGAAATGTAAGATAACACTTAATGTAGGAAATCAATCAATAGTTATATTCTTATAAGTCCAAAAAGAGATTACAACCAAAGCCTTGACATTGGTGGTCTCCTCCGACATATCTGGGTTCCCACACCTCTGATAGCATCTCATGGATAACCCCAAAAATGGAAGTTTTAAGGCTTCTTCCATTTAGTTACAAACCAAACCGGACACACTATTCTCCCTCCACAAACATAAACTAGAAAGCTACAAGCTATAGATATCTTGTTGGTTATTCAAGCTCCAAAACGACTAAGACTAGACTATATTAGAGAAGGAGGAGTTTATATAGCTTTGATGGAGGGGAGATGCTTCCTCTTATGGTGGGAGAGGGATTATCTTTTTGGTTTGTTCCATATTAATAGGGCAAAGGAGCCCAAACTGACTTTCGCGACTCCATCCAGCCCAACCATTTACCAAACTTCTATTACGAAACTTGTAGACTTGGAAGCTTTGACTCCATATTTAAAAAACCTTCCAAAAGAGGACCCGCATGGCTGAGAAAAGGATAATTTGTTTCGTACGACACTAGGTCAGGTTTTAAACTCTGAAAATCCATGCAAGGAGGAAATGGGTGATTAGAGTCGGTCTTGTAAACTAGAATAAAAGGAGGATTCTTGGGAAAGGATGCAAAAGTGAAATGTTTTTCTCATGAAGAGGGACATAATGGCAGTCGTTTCATGATGGGGAAGAATGTAGGGTTCACTATAGAGATTCTCTAGGATCTAGGAACAAGGAGTACAGGGACAATGACAAAATGTTGTGTAACAGGCTAAAACTGATTGAACCTTTGCAATACTAGCCTCACAAGTCCCGACGGCCTCCTGTCGTGGAGGTGAAGAAAGATGAGGGGTTACAATATCCTTTCAAAATCTTACTTGAAGAAGCCCTCGAGTGAAAAAGTAATGTGATGATGGAAAACTTTGCCCAGGTCCTTCAGCGACTACCCAAGGGTGATGCATCTACTTCTGACAACCACTCTGGAAGCACCACACACTTTAAGGTACAAGTTAACTTTGACGTCCCAATATTTTAAGGTTAAATAGATGTGAATGCCATGGATAAATGGTTAAATATTATAGAAGGATATATTTATGTTCATAAATTTTCCAACCAGGAAAAGCTTCCTTTTTCACTTCTGTTGTAGCGGCTATAACCGCCCTCAAATTTTTTTTCTTAACTTCATTTTGGAGCCTGCATACCAACCTTCACAATAGCATGTCTTGCCTCCTCAAGCACATAAGCTCCAATGGATTTCATTCAAAAATATAGACTGTCAATCAAATCTTGATGCATTCCCATCACATTCTATTCATCAGACTTGGTCCAGTAGCAAGCTGAGCATCTCCTTCAAGAATTTGCAAAAATTTGGAGGGAAACCAACCTTCCCTTCAGAAATTCCACAAACCTGACTTGCACCCAGCTGGGCCCTAGAATTGAAAAATTCTTTTGAGCAAGCTTAACCCAGAAAATTACACAATCCTTCCCAGTTAGGCTTCTCAACCTAGAATTTTCACAAATCTGGGCAGCACTCAGTTGGTCTACCCAAAAATTGCATAAATATTATGAGAGGCCAACCCAACTCGTAGCTAGAAATGCAAATTTTCTCCCAGTAGTTGAGCAACCTATTGCATGTGTAGCTAAGTTGATAGGTTCCCTCTAGGACTAGGCAAAATAGACTTACATGCATGGGCTACTTCTCCCAAAGCAGCATGCAAAGGCATCCCTTGTTTGAGGAATCTACTTTTGGCAATTGGAGTTTACATGCAAGAATCATTTCAGAAACCTCCCACCAAGTGTCGCCTTCCCTAGATTTGTGGCATGCATGTCACAAACTTGATTTTGTCAAAACTCATCAACCAGACACTACAAAGCTCATTCCTCACATCAACCTTGCGGTTATGATATCCCACATCGCTTCTGAGAGTTGTTGGCACATTCAACTCAGTTGCTTTAGGGTAAGCCTACTTTCCATACCTTATGTTGCATTTCTAGAAATTTTTGTGTTTCGCTTCATATGAACATTATATTCTTGATTTCAGTGACATCTTGCTCTCATTTTGATATTTACTAGCTTGTACAAGCACCATTTCAATTTCATTAACATCTCACTCCTGTCGCAAGGATGAAATTAATTGAACAATCGTCGATTTGGTGACTCACCTCACTCAAACACATGTTGTTTCATTTTCTGAATCTATCATTCTCCATTTTCATTCTTGATCATTCACTCATGCTTACACTCAACATTTCCATGCATCTGCATTCACTTCCTCTTTTAGTTTCCCGTCAACAAGTCTGGGTAGCCTTGATCTGGACTTCACCTCACCCAGACAAAACTGCACAATCCTGATAGGGAAGGCTCTTTATTCCTCTCAGGAAATGTGCATTTCTTCCCAGTGACTGTCCTCTACTCTTGCATTCCTCCATTTTAAGGGACAGTGACTGCTACCCCTAAAAATTGCACAATGCAGTCATTGAGCCTACAACCATTTCTAGCTGAGATTGTGAATTGCGCTATCCCAATAGTCAGTAGCCAAAATTGACTGTGCATATTGGAGTCCCAACAATCAGTCAACCTTTGAGCAACCTAGAATGTGCCTTGCGCAGTCTTGGCAGTTAGTCTCCCGACCTCTTGGTGGAAATTGCACCACCTTTATGATCAATCACACATGTATGTTGCAAGTCATTTCTCAACTTCATTTTGGTTTTCGACTGACAGATTTATTTCCATCAGTGTTTCCATGTCTTCAGGTATCGCAAGTGTTCATCTACCTCTCAGTACCATAGGTACAATGGTTTCCAGGAGAGTAAAGTCGAAGACACCATTTAGAGCACACTTGGGGATGAAGTCGATCAAGTGTCTATGAGCTTGCCTACTCACGAAGACATCAAGTTGTTCATAGAAAAGGACATCAATATATGACAGTAGCAACATCACAATGAGAAACATCATGAACAATAGATGAAGGCAGCATACCAGATTCAATGAATACAATGGGAAGGTTGTTGATAGCATGGAGGCAAAACAAAGTTGCAAGCTCAAGCAGATCCACTGATGATGAAAGAAACGTTGGAGAATCAGGCTACGAGGGGATGATGCATTCGCACAAAGACAAAGAATGGAATGAATAAGAAGTTGCATGTGCTGAAGCAACAAATCAAGGAAGAACATGATATGCACATACAAGCGAATGAGTTGCAGTAGGAACAAGAATAACAGGGCTTGCCACATGCACTCATGGATGAAACTGTGCCCATACAAGTTATAGATCCATCCTATCAGCTGGCATGAAGTGGACATGGTGCGCAATGTTGTTGATCACATGCAAGGGATTCAACAACATGCATGTGATTGTGTGCATGCATGCGATTGAACCCATTCAACACACTCACCAAGGAAAAGACAATAAGAAAGTCCGACTCGAGATGAGCATGTAGTTGACAGTTGATGTGCATGACCACCAACATACACTGGAAGATCAACATGAACATTACGCATCAATGTGTTTACAGTTCTCTTGCACCAAGAAGACCATGCACATGCTAGTATATGAGTTGGATGAAAGAGCCACACCCATGAACCCGGATGCAATGGAGGCAAGAGTTTGCTTCAACAAGATGTCACCATGGGGTGCATGCACACCATCACAGATGACCAAGATTGGCATCAGCTCACCAACTTCACTATCACAAGCATGTCAAAGATTTAGTCTCACCAGAATGGACCGAGTATTAGTGATGCCTTGCATGGCTTGCTCAATCCATTTTGTCTCACATGAGCACATGCGCATTGTAATGTAACATTGTGTCAAGTGGAAGTTCAAGTGTCAATAGTTGGATGTAACATTCATAGAGTAGATGAAGAGTCATGAGGGTAGATGAACTGTCACAAAGGGGGATGTCAAGGGCCAACCCACCCTTTGCTATAAATAGAACCTCGTAACTCATTAGAAATGATTTTGGTTGGCCAAGCTTCAATAGGAGTATCTTAGAGAAAGCTTGGATATTATTGTAACGAGCCTTGCCTTTGCCACTGTGCAAAGCTAGTATATCTCTTTGGAGGAGCAAGTGGTCGTGGCTATAACATTCTACTATTGAAACTAGCGGGCTGACATGGACACATTGTATGGCTGGAGGTTACACTTTGTAATATAATAGAGCCAGCACATTTCATGCACATGTTGTATTGCATTCTATGTTATCTGGTTTACACTAAATGATATATGTATTTTTTTCTTCTGCATGCATCTATGGACTATTTTGTATGTACGAATGTTTTTGAAATGCATTGTTGGTTTAACCATCACTTTGGATTGCTCGCTAACTTTCTCTCCAACTTTTGATGCATCTTTTCTCATGTGTTCCCTTCCAAGCCGAGTACTATTACAGGTTTCCAAGTGGTGCACACATCTCAACCCCTATGTGTTAGAACTTCTCATTCACCTTCCTTGGCTTGTCGTAGTTGTCACACTCTTGCTACCAACAGAGTTATCTTACTTTCCTTTGTGCGAAATCACAGTCAAGGCATTACCGTATGACCCACTGCTGGGACTCATACACCAAACCATCCGAGGTATATGTTATAACTCCAAATATCACCCTTGGTATTTTTGATGCTTGGTTTATAGCCTAGGGAAACCCCTCCTTCCAAACTTGGTCCAAATATTTTCAAAACAATGTTTTACTCCCTATATGCTAGTTTTCCCTATGATAATAGTGTGTGCATGTGAGTTATCCAATACCCAACCCTCGTATATGTGTTAAAACACTTAAAAAAAATAAATTTCCTTAACTATGGGTGGAGTTCACGAGTTTTACCTGTTGATTACCTTCTAGTGCACGTGACCCAATTGTTCCCAACTGTTTCCCAACTAAAAAAACTAATTGGGAGAAGTATAAATAAGACTTCTATGGAAAGGCCTTAGAGAAGAGAGAAGAGATAGAATTACTATACTGAGATTATCCCATGATCAAGTTTGAAGTATCCCTGTGCTTCAAGCACTTCCCCAAGCTCAAGAAACCCTTGTTTCCTTGAGTGTTGATATTCTCCCACTTGCTTGAGATATCATGGTATTGGTTATGGAAGGAGGTAGTTGAAGAGTGGGACTAGACGGACATGGAGCATGGTTCCGCTTGGAGCCGGAATAAGGAGACTTAGGTGAAATATTTCCATGTTTATTATAGTTTTCTACAATAAAGAGAAACATTGTCTTGTTCATGAGATTGAACTTGTTTATTCATCAGATGTTATGGTAACTCATGTATGAATGTCATTTATATGTATAACTAATCATCTTACTTAAATGACATAAAGTTGATTTCATTAAAATTATTTATCTATATGCTACTATGTATGCTTGAATTGGTTGATTTGCACATGTGAAGATCATTAGGAGTTGCAGAGGGTCTAAACCCTGCTCAGACTACCCAAACAAAGGACATCCAAGCATATTCACCCACACATAGTTTGTTTATTTAAGCATGTCTCCTCAGTTGTATGCGTGTTTCTTGCTGTAGAATACCCTTGCTCTGTTGGGGTTCTGACCCAAAGCCCTAGGGGAGTTATTCCTGTAACAGTCTAATTGAGACTTCTTACCAACGAGATCCCCTAACATGTTGGTGGGTCCAACACTGTCAACATTTATGGCACTAGAAGGAGGGCTAGATGACAAGTTGTGTTCTCTCATCTGGTTTTGAACCTTTTCATATCTTTCATGGATTCTTGCACTCTCCTCCCTCCGCGATGTTTTTCAAACCATGAAGATGTCACCATCATGACGGAGTTTTTCGATCACTTTTCCACTTACACGCATGACGTTGAAGGCAAAGTGACCTGGCCTGAGTACTTACGTGAATTTCTTTCCATTCTTCATGAGGAAGATGGGTGTTCTAATGAACAAGCCAGCTTTCTACCTGCATACACACTTTGCAAATCTCCACTTCGATGGATTTTCAACCTACCAGATGACAACATGCACTCATTTGAGCACTTTTGTGCTCTCATTGAAGACACTTTCTATCATTTTGATCCAGACCATATTGACCAAAAACTACTACAGAAACAGAAGGCTCCACATGAATTGATTATGGATTTTTGGAAGCGCTTTCGTGACTTGCAGTTTTGAGCTTCGAGGAGCCAGATGAAATTTCTCTATATTTGGGACTGATTCAAGTATTGCATTAAGAAATCTTCTCATCCCAAGAAGATGTTTGAATTCAAGCCTTTCTCGACATTCTTTAGTGATGGAGTTGTGCAATCTCAGTCGGATGTGGTCACTGTCACAGGTGAGTGTCCATCATCACCACATCAAATACCTCCACCACTGTCGAGTAATGTTGAGGATCATGATCACACACTTGTTTTGCCTTCACATCCTCCCAACATCACTTTGGTTAATTTTCACACAAATTTGGTTGTGAGTCCATCGAGTTGTCATATGCCTTTTTTCCACACCCTTTGTCTTCACACTCGGATGTTCCTCCAGATGGTGCTATCTTGTGTTCTTCCATTCTAGACTCTATACTTGTTGCGAACAAGGAACAATCCCATTAATGGAGTTAGTGTTGCACAACCAACATGCATTGTCATTCATGAAGAGTATGAGTGGGAGCTTGAGCATTAACCCTTGGAAAAGGATGACACTCTTCCATCTGAGCCTCCTCTTTCTTTCATGACATATTTGGTGAACCTACCATCCATGATTTTGCATGTGTATCTCCATCCACAAATGGAGCCATTGTTGATCACTCGTAGGACACCCCGGATGTTGGAAATCCACTTGAACTTTCATCTTCCTTTTCTAAAACCACAGAGGATGAGTTTGTTCACTTTTCATCTAACTCTCTGTTTGATTCATCTAATCACGAGGATGCTGATGAAATCATTGATTTTTTTGATCATGGTTGTTGTGATTCATTTACTCCCATATTCAATCACAACCATGATTCCATCATGATTGATCTTTCAAAGCCACTGGTTTATGATGATCTACCTAATGATGAAGTTGAAACACCCAAGACTCTCAAGGCACTTCAGCTCGAGCTAATGGTTATGTCAAGCCCTCGCTCTCTTGGGGTTAGTCTCACCTCCAATCATGGAACCATTAAATCACCCAAGTCTCCTCATCCCATATCTATATGCCTTGAAGATCCATCTTGTTCGGCTGCTAAATTAGCAAACATTTTCACCTTTATCCTCATTGTTTCACCTCATTTCACCACATAATCATTATATTCTCATTACCAAATGGGTTCATAGTTTCATTTTTCAAAGTTATTTATTTTATGCATTTAAAGTGAATTTATGACTAAAAGTTAGAAAAATAACATGTATTTGCTTATACCTAAACATGGAATGAGTTATGTGGCCTCCAAGGCTCAAATTCGAATTCTCTTGAAGATTTGAAGGAGATTTGGGACATGGGTCAAGCATATCTCATGGAGAAAAATCATGGATAAAGGAATATGTGTCTCATATTGGTTGTAAGCATATGAGGGATTAGTGGATCCCCATTAATGAGTTAGTTCCTTAAACGTTTGTATAAATAGGAGCACCTTCTCCATTCCAAAAGGAGGACTCTTGGAGAATGTATCCAACTTATGATGGAATAGAAGAAAGCTCCATTTTACATAAATTTCCATTCTATAGCTTTAGATATAATTTGTATTAATGTAGTATATGAATTTATGGAATACCTTGTCACTTTGTTCTTAAGAGAATTGATCTCACTTTGAAAATATCAAAGAAACATTTTATTTCATAATAGATCTTATTTCATTTAGTTTCCTAGATGTTTGAGGATTTGTTTGTGATTGATGAATGGGTTTTAAATTAAAATCTTATCAGCATATGAGAATACAACCAAGGGTCTAAGTTAGGCTCTCTCTTTATTTGATTTTCATAATAATTGGAATTCATTCTTTTGCTTTTAAGTTTCAAGTTATTTCATTTCTTATGCTTATGAATGAATCTTAGTCTAGTTTGGATCAGTATATGAGGGGACAATCAAGGGACTAAGTTAGTATCTCTCTCTTTTTGAATCTGAGCAACAATTAAAATTCATTCTCTTGTCTTTATTTCAAGTTTTTGGTTTTATATAATCAATGATTTCTTTTCAATCTATAATATTGTAGGGAAAGACAACCAAGACTTCCTCAATTAGGAGCCTCTTCTCTTGCATATTATATTGAATCAAAAATCATTTAGTTAGACATAGAGTTAGTTTCCTACTGCTGCATATATTTTGTTGGCATCATCACAAGCTTACGAGTATCCCTGGTTGATAATTTAATGAAAACAATTTAAGAAATTAAATTTCCCAACATTTTGGTGTTGTTTCCAGGGATGGTGCTAAGGGATTAGGAATTAGGAATTTAATTCAATAAACACATATTTCATTAAATTTGGAAATATTTTATTACAAGGACAATGGCTAGAATTGAGTTTTTGGTTATTTTGAAATTCTAGATCCATCATTTAATTCCAAATTTAATGAAATATGTGTTAATACCAATATTTTTCTTTGGAAAAACTAACTCATGTTGAAAGGTTGACTTGGTGATAGCAAGATCTTTGTAACATGGGGAAGTTTACATAAGGGTTAGCTTTGAATCTCATTTTTAGCTGCATATATAAATCATGATAAATAGGATGCATAAATTTCAATCAATATTTTCACTATAAGAGTTTTGAACTAATCCATTTATGGACAGGAGATCTAGAATGATATTCAAGCATTTGGAGGAGAGACAAGAGAATGAGAACTACATTGAAGATTGGTTTCAAAAGGTGACTAGGCCACAACATTCTTCCATTCTTCAATGAATCCTAGCATTTAATCCAAATGTGCAATTGATCTCTCATATCTTTCTAAAAATTCAGGTATATTTTTCACATTTGGATGTGAGCATACTAGATATTTTGATCCGTAAATGGCTTCATTGGAAATACTCCTACACTTAAAAACAAAAAAAAAATTGTTCTAAAAATAGAATAGTATAGAATAGGAAAATAAAACCAAGCTTGGAGAGTTTTTTTAAGTTTTTGATTTTCAAATTTGATTTCATTTTCTTGGAAATTTTGGTGGTGCAGTAAGAGCCACCTCATGCACTAACCATTGGCAGGAAGATTTACAATCAAAGGGATATTTGTGAAGAAGGAAAACAAGTGGAATTTAGGATTAAAATTTGAGGTTTGAAATCAAATTATTCTTATATTTCTTTTCAAATTTCAGATTTCAATTACATAAAGAATTCATAAGTATGCTCTCCTCCTGCACTTTGTGTGACCTGGAGGATCAGAAAAAGGATTTCATATTAGTATATCTTTTGTTAAAAAAAGAAATTCCCTTTCATTAATTGTTTATTTTAAAAATAATAAAAATAAATAAAAACACAAAAACAAAAATGAGAATAAAGTAAAAAAATAAATATTCATGGAAGCCAAGGAAACAAATTTCTGTCAATATTATGTGTGATTTTCAAAAAATGAAAGATAGTTGTGCATTTTCCTAGTTTAGAAAAGAAAAAAATGAATTTCACCCCGCAGTTAACTGAGTAGAGGCCAAATTCGCAGAGGTTAAAAATGTCATTTTTAAAATGCATTTTGTGACCAAATGAAAACAAATATGAAATATCTAAAACATGGGTTTTTCTCAGAATGGGGTAATTTATGCTTATTTCGAAATATTTTTGCGAAATTCATAACCATTGGAGAGATTTTCAGGGTTCTCTAGAGTGTTATTTGTGAAGTTGTGTGAAAATAAATGGTTTTTCAATTAAATGCAGCTAGCAGCGAAGGCCACGACCATCCATTAGCTGAACCACATAGCCATGTCCAGCCACCCAATAGTGTTGCCAAGTTGTAGAGAAAAAAATCAATCATTAAATTTAAAAAAAAAATTGATAAAAAAATTTAATAATTAAATAACTAAAAAAAAATCTTACTACAAAGATGAGATTTTCTCCATGGTTACAACTTGGAACTATATGTATATATATATATAAAATCATAAACATTTCCCAAGCTTTTATAGAATAAAAATTGGTTAAAGACTTCACTTTAGCAAGAAGGATGAGTTTAAAATATATGAAAAATAATTAAGCAAATATTTTGGAATTCCATTTTCCTAAAAATCTTGGAAATGATGAATTCAAAAGATATGAAGAATAATTTGGCAAATATTTTGGAATTTCATTTTCCTAAGAATTTTGGAAAGAATAAATTCAAAAGATATGAAAAATGGTTTGGCAAATATTTTTGAGTCATATTTCCTAAAAATCATGGATTTAAATTGGCCACTTGTCAAGTTGTTGCTTCAATTTTCATTTTAGAATAATTAAAATTACCAAAACTCCATTAAATTCATAAATGTGACTTGTGATTTATTACTAAGTCATTCAAATTACGTAATAGAGTTTATGAGTTCAAATCTTGTAAGGAATGGATTTTGTTTATTATCATTCAATTTTGACACAACATAAATTAAATAACAATATTTCCGCGACATGGCAATATAACATTGACCAATATTGCACATTCATTGCCACGTCATCAGTCAACATGTCACATCATCCATTTGCCATGTCACCCACTACTACATTACTATTACAGAGTCACCCTCCATCTTAAGCTCATTTTTCAACACTGAAAATGGATCGAGAAGAAGAAAGATAAGGATGCTTCATCTACAGGATTATTGGTTTACAAATTGCCTTGAAGAGAATCCTATAGATGGAAAATTGAATCCTGTATACATGCATTTTGGTTTCATAAAGTATTTTTATATGATCATGTTTCTTTGAGTCTTGCAAGTGCAAAAGCCAATGACATCACAAATCGGAAAATTTTATGTCATGGCTTAGCCAAAGAAGATAGATAATATTTTTATATGCAGGAAGGGCGCAATCCTGCAACTAAGAAACCTTATGACAATCTTCACTGTTTCACCCAAATTTAAAATAAGCACAACTTTCTCATAAGACATCGGATTTCAACAATTCAAGTATCATTGGAAAGATCTCGATGAGATCTACAGAATGAGAAATATATCATTAGAATTTGAAATAGTTAAATAAAGAAGAAATTTTTGACAAGATATAACAGGTAAAATGAGGTACTAGTTTCGACATAGGTATAAATTCCTCCAGTTTTTCTTTCATGAATTTGTTTTACTAGTACCAATTCTCATTTTTTTTTGTAAATGTCATAAATAGAGAGATTTATCATCTCTTTCTTATGATAAACTTACATTTCATTGCAAAAAAAGTACTAAGTTTTTGCAGGTTCTAGGAAGATAAACAAATGACCACAAGCAAATGTTGTCTTTTAAAGACCCCATTTCAAGTATGAGGACATGCTTTTGGGTAAGAAAAAGGGGAGAATGTAATCATATCTATCAAATCATTGGAAATCCTCTCAGAAACCACATTTCTTTCACGAGAAAATTATCAAAGCAGCAACAAAGATGAAACATCAATGCATGAGCACATGATGTTAGATAAGATCCATCACTTGCAAACCTTTCAGATGCCAGTGTCTCCATTGCATCCATGCTTCTTTGGTCAATAAAACATTCTCTTCATTTCCCTTTACATTCATCATTATATTGCTCCCTTTTCAGTAAATAAAACCTTCATTGCATTCTCAGTTTTTCAGTCAATAAATTTTCCTTCACAGTCATTTTCCTGCCTCACTTTCACTAATTTGTAACCCATCAATAAAAACATTTACCTCCTCTACAAAGTTGATTCATTCCATTTCCTTTTCATTTTTCGAAATAAACCTTGATCCACTGCAAAATTTCTCATCCATAATCCTTCAAAATTATTGTTTCATGCTCGCGTTAGATGATGGACGATTCCTTAAGGCCTCCCTTCTAACAAGCCTTGGCATATCAATATCAACACATTATCTGGGTTCAAGGCTAGTGTCCTTAGTAGTACCTTGAGGCTTGCATGCCTTAATGACAAGCTCTCTCGCCAACAATCATGGGAATACACCAATGTCCCTTGATCATTGGATCTTGCAAGTGGCTCGACATCATCTCATCTATTCACCCTTCGCAAGATGTACTTAGGTACCTTGGCACTCATTGACATTAATGGTGAGTTGCCTTGCATTGGTTAACAACATGCATCAATGGTTGGTAATCCAATGAAATCTATTCATGTTTGACATCAACACATTTATTCGCATGATTAGAATTGTACCATTGGGTGTTGTAATGATTGAATACTACATCATTTCAGAAGTTTGCAGTAGATCAATTTGTCATAACAGCAATAAATATTCAACCCTTGTCATTAGCAAAAAGAACACAGAAGAAGATCAAAATTCCTTTGTTTACAAATTCCATGATCCAACATCATCAATAGCCACACTCTTCAGCATCCACAACTTCTGTACATTGAGGGTAAGTGAACATATGTGGTTTTCTAATTTTTAGTCATGAAATTCCTTAAAATGCTTAAAATTGTAACTTTGGAAAGTTCCTCACTTCCTTTTTCACATTGTCATATCTCTAGTTGGAGGGGGAATTCATGTTCATACCTCATATTCACATTTCGATATATATCACCTTTCATATGTCATATATGTCCTTTATACACATGCCATCCTAACCAACATACTTTTCCAAACAAATATTATTGCATTATGATTCAAAACGTTACATGCTTCGCAAATCATGATCATAGAATGAATGGTTGATTAAATGTTTTCATAGTATTTTGATGCAACACTAAAATAACAAAAGTGTTGTTACACAAGAACCAATACTAACAAAAGTTATTTTCCACACAAGAACCAACCAAATTAATATGTTTCAATCAAATATTTTTCAAAATGACACTTTTCAAAAGGAACAAAGTTGTCAAATGATTATGGGAAGATGAAATAAGAATTAACATCAGCCAAAGTTCATATGAAAGGAATACAATTCAAAAGATCAAATCATGATTAAAGTAAATCAATGCAATAGATTGCATGAGGACATGGAATAACTTAAGTTGGGGGGTATGTTGGGCCACCAAATTAGCATACATTTTCATTCCATTTTCACCTTTATGCTCGTTTTGTCACCTCATTTTATCACATTATCATTATATTTTCATTACCATATGGGTTCATAGTTTCATTTTCCAAAGTTATTTATTTTATGCATTTAAAATGAATTTATGATTAAAATTTAGAAAAATAACATGTATTTGCTTATACCTAAAGGTGGAACGAGTTTGGTGACATGTGTAGGTGATTTGGAAGGTTCCAAGATACTCTTATGTGGCCTCCAATACTCAAATTCAAATTTTCTTGAAGATTTGAAGGAGATTTGGGATAGGGCTCAAATATATCTCATGGAGAAAAATAATGGATAAAGGAATATGTTTCTCATGTTGGTTGTAACCATATGAGGGATTAGTGGATCCCCATTAATGAGTTAGTTTCTTAAACTTTTGTATAAATAGGAGCACCTTCTCCATTCCAAAAGGAGGACTCTTGGAGTATGTATCCAACCTATGATGGAATAGCATAAAGTTTCATTTTACATAAATTTCCATTCTATAATTTTAGATATAATTTGTGTTAATGTAGTATATGAATTTATGGAATACCTTGTCACTTTGTTCTCAAGAGAATTGAGCTCACTTTGAAAATATCGAAGAAACATTTAATTTCATAATAGATCTTATTTCATTTAATTTCCTAGATGTTTGAGGATTTTTTTGTGATTGATGAATGGGTTTTAAATTAAAAATTTGTTAGCATATGAGGAGACAACCAAGGGCCTAAGTTAAGCTCCTTATCTATTTGATTTGCATGATAATTGGAATTCATTCTTTTTATTTTAAGTTTCAAGTTATTTCATTTCTTATGCTTATGAATGAATCTTAGTCTTGTTTGGATCAATATACAAGGGGACAGTCAAGGGACTAAGTTAGTTTCTCTCTTTATTTGAATATGAACAACAATTAAAATTCATTCTCTTGTCTTTATTTCAAGTTTCTGGTTTTATGTAAGCAATGATTTCTTTTCAATCTATAATACTATAGGGAAATACGACTAGGACCTCCTCAATCAGAAGCCTCTTCCCTTGCATATTATATTGAATAAAAAATCATTTAGTTAGACATAGAGTTAGTTGCCTACTCCTGCATATATTGTGTTGGCATCATCACAAGCTTATGAGTATTACTGGTTGATAATTTAATGAAAGCAATTAAGGCAATTAAATTACCCAACACATCTCACACATAGATCATGCTTCCTCCACTCAAATTGCACGATCCCATCACTGATGCATTGGAGGAATCTTACATTAGAAGAACACGTGCACGATGCAAGTTATATTTGCTTCTTTCATTTCCTTGTATGTCATAGTCAATAATGTTCTTATGCTTCAACATTGTACGTTGTGTCTCACAACACCATGATAAGTCCATGGACTGCTTGTCATGCACTTGCAATCATTCATATCTTGGGGGCACATTGAAACATGAAGTGTGGTTGTCTTCATTTTTATATCTTTCTAGCCTATTGGTTTGCACAACTAGGTTACTTGTGGACCAAGCCTTCACCAACATGGGTCTACCGATGCACCGGTGGCTGTAATGGAAATATCACTTCACATGATTAGGCCCATGCATTGTTAGCTTAGGAGTTAGAGTAGTGTTTTATTTGAGTCAGGTTGCTTGCATGCTACTTTGCTTAATTGCTTTGTTTGTTTTTTTGCTTTTTTGTTTTCTTTCCCACTTTTATTTCTCTTTTTCTTCTACTCTTGCTTTGCTTTGTTGTTTGTTTTCTTGTCTTCGTTCGTAGGTTACTTTCACATGAAACCATGCATGATTCTTGAAACAAGTTGGGTAAAGTACAATAGGCCTTGTGTAGCTATCACTACTCGGTTATCTCTCATTCTGCCTTTGTATGAAGAACTTGTTACTTTCAATCCATGATACATCGATGGAAAATACGTACTGTTCAAAGTGAACCTTGGTGAAAACACAATGCTTGTGTACTAGCTAGTATCACCTACTATAGTCGGTTGTTTTTGGGTTAACACTTTTCATCTCAGTTGTGATCGCCTAGATTGACCTCAAGCTGAATGGAGGCAATTCTAGGGTAACCATAAACCAGGCTCAACTTGGTAGCTAGCCCTACCAGGCAAGTAGAGGGATCTGTCCTTATGAATCTCAGTCATGATGACTAGATCAGGCACATGATTTTATTCTAGGTATAGTAGCTCAAGCTTTTTGATTGAATTTTTTGTATTTTTGGCGGATCAAGAGGAGCTGGGCAATTTGTGTCTTGGAAAGTAAGTCAAAATTGCAAGGGATTCTATGCGGTAAGGTAGGTATTATCTTCATCACCTTAAAGATTGATGGGGTGAAAGGATAGTCTGGCGAGGAGCTAAGAAGGGCATGAGCAAGTCATGAATCCTTTCTAAACAATAGAAAATACAAGAAATACTAGGGTTTTCCCAAGGCAGAGCATTAAAACCTAATGTATTCCACCTATATGACTTGAAAACAACCAATCAGAAGCAATTATATGAAAAAGGCATACATAAATAACATGAGAACATAATAAAAGAAGAAGAAGCACATGCTAAAGGCTATACCATAGGGACCCCATAAAAATAGCTACGACTTTATTAGTTTCTGGCCAAAACTGCTACAAAGTGATATGTGTTAAGTACCCGAGAATCCACCTGAATCCAACCCTTCCAAATGACCAATAAAACACATAATATAGACATATAAACTACTCATCCTCAACTTTAGGGTTGAATCCATGAGAAGAGGGGTTGTTTAAACCATTTCCCAACAAAGAACTAGAATATAGGCAGTCAAACAACTTGCCTCTAAAAGAGGGCAAACTAATTCATTTGCATCAAAACCACCTCTAACTAATGAATCTACCCTCTAACACTTTACCATTACATTTACATGCCATGTCATCAGTAACATCAGTGAAATCATTCATGAGGAGAGAGAAATCAAATTCATGGTCAAAACAAGTGAATTTTAGTTCCCTCAGCAAAATGGCCCTAAGCGCAGCGCCACTGGTCCTAAGCAAAGTACCGCTTTACACCTGATTTTGGAGGTATTCCCCTTAGCAAAAGTGAGCCCATGATAGCTCATCAGAAAGATCTACAAGTCTAGCTTCTAAAACGCCTAGAATTTTTGAATTTGGAGGTCATTTCCCCCCTCAAAACGTAAATCTCCCAAGACTGCTTCTGTGTGTCCAAAAAGAGGCAAAAAGGTCATTTTTTGGTAGTTTTTGGACCTTTTGGTGAACCAGATCTGCTCCAAAAATTCTGAAAATTTCTAGGGTGCTTGTCCTCATCATTTTGAATCCAAAAGTGTCAAATTTCTCTCCAATGGATGGCCCAGGAAAAAGCGTAGTGTCGGTGGCGCTGCGCTTCTGGACAAATTTTCTATGTTGTGAATTTCAAAATTTCAAAAATACAAAATCTTCTCAAAATTTGCTCAAATTTGGCATGGATCACCACCATCAACTTATTTGATGGGCTAGGGAGGATTTAGCCAACATATTCAATCTATCTTGCTCTTTTTTTTCTTCGAAAGATCTCCTTACCCTAGCCTTTAACTTTATAGTCCTCAGGTTACAAATTTTGTTGCGGGTCATGTAATGGTATGCCATGTGTCTGAACATTTTCTTATTCCTGTTGGCCTTTTCAATGAGTCCTTCAAGATGTATGTTGACTTTCTCAAGCCAAGTTTCCCTATCATTTTCAATCTCCTGGTCAATAGGAGTCAATGTGGCATGAGCCTCTTTGGGAATTTGCCTATTTGTTTTGATCATTTCCAGCTCCATGAGGACTTGTTTGTCACTCAAATTTTTGTTTTCCTATTCCAAGTATTTGATGATAAACTTGGCTCTCTCTAAGTTGTTTTCCAAAGCTTGTATTTGGACTTCCCTTTCCTGTATGATAATGTCTTTTATGGTTTCTTCATCTTGGGCCTCCAAGTCAATGAAATTAACTCCATGATGAGTATAGCGCTATTGCGGCTGCTCATGCTCAATCAAGTCAAAATCTCTATCCTACTCATAACCAAGGTTATCCTCCTACACGTTTTCCTTGCCTTTTCTCGTCTATTCAACCTGTACCTATTTTGTCGATATATAAGGCAAAGCCCCTTCCACACCTCGTGGAGATAACATTCACATGTGGACTAATGAAGAAGGCAAGGTCCCTTCCACATCCCATGGAGAAAACACTTGCCTAGCAGCTGCAAACATTCTCCTTCTGCCTCTCTAATATGTCAAGTACACTGGCACCTTAGCAGTTTGGGTTTCCTTAACCTCTTCCCTTGTTTCCCCATGGCTAGAAGGCTAACCTTTTTCTTGATGAACTGGTGAATGGATTTGTGGACCTTTGAACATCTCATGAGCAATGAAAGTTTCCCAAGGAATGTTAAGAAGACTAAGATGGTGAAGAACAATGATTTTGATCAAAGAGTAATGATAGATGTTGTTCAACTACTGAGGGTATGGCTTCTTCTGCACAAGGTAAGCTATTTTGTCAATGTTTCTAAATAAGAAATATTGGAGATTCATCATCTTTACCCTGGTGAAGTGCATGAGGAGTCTAATATGGTAAGCATACAATCAGGAGAATTTTGCTTCACAAGTGAAATACTTGACAATAATCCTCATCAAATGAACATACCTGTTCTCCAAAAATTTAAAGGGGAAAAGCCTCTTCATTTATTTCTGTACTGAGGCTTGATGTAATGCTCATATAATTCTCATCAAGGTCCCGAGCCTTGTACAATTTCTCACCAACATTAGGAATTCTAGTGGCCTCTAAAACGATAGCTGGTGATATTGTGAAGGTTACTCTGGAAAGTGTCACGTCATAGTTATGCAAATGAGCCACAAAAAGTTTGGCCAACTCATGATGAAACTGAGCTCTTTCCACTAATTCACAAAATTCAAAACATCCATGGTGTCTGAAACAAGAGACTGCAAGTGGGCAAGCTTGCAATTCTCTTAAACTGGTGGGCTCTTCTCTTATGATTTTTCCTCCCTTGTGAGGCTTTCTCTGCCTATGTCTCTACACAAAACTATCACTAGTTGTCTCTTCATCATACTCAAAATCACTTCCTCTGTCCATGTTTTAGTTATCTCTCTTAGTTTGCACATTTTTGACAATGTATGGGATGAATGGTATGTGCAAGTGTAGCTCTAGGCAAAACATAAGAAGGATGTGTTTCAGGGAGTGATAAATGAGTGGTATAATGTGATAATAGTGGTGCAGATAAGGGTTTAGTGATGAGGTGAGTGGTGGGGAAAACCAAAGATCTAGGGTTTTATAGTGAAAATTAGGGTTTTATATAGAGATTGGAAACTTATGAAAATCCTTACATAAGAAAACTAAATTGCAAGGAGAGGAATAATACTTACTTGCCAAGTGTGGAATTGGAGGAGATTTGACATAAATTTGAAGTTTGAGAGTGTTTTTTAGTTGGCTAGCCTAAGCGCAGTGCCACTACCCATGAGTGCAGTGCCACTCTCTAAGCACAGTGCCCATTATATTTTGAATTGAGAAAATGTCCCCTAAGCACAACGCTTGGCTCTAAGTGCAACACACTTTTCCCTGGGCGCAACGTCAGGCTAAAAACTCCAGAAGCATAGCATTTTTCTCCCTAAGCGCAGCGCCTGACTTCCATTCTCACAAACACTTGCTCATTTGATGTTTTTCTCTCCTTTGGCTTCTTTGATTTGCAAAATGATACAATGGCATGAAAATAGAAGAGATTGAGTTTTAAATGAACTTCATTTTAATTTTTTCTTTTGAAAAACCCACTTTTGTAATGTCTCTTTGTTCTTTTTAATACTTTGCTTTTCATGTTTTTTCTCTTTTGCTCTTGCAGGTGGATTAGTGATTAAGATGACTTGATTTTTTGTGGTGGCAAGTGCTTGGCAACATGACAGGATACGTAGGAGCAGATGGGAACCAATATTACATATGAAAACATAAAATTACATCATTAATGGTGATAAAAACAAAAATACCCTATTTTCACCTCAAAACAAGTTTTGAGGTAAGAACTACAATAGGCTTTCAAAATGATAAATTATGGCTTTACCAATCATTATTGGCCTCCTCATGTCCTTGTTGATCATTATTGGTATGTAATTATTGGATTTGACCATGATTGGACCTTAAAACCTAATGAGACCAAACCCTAAGACCTAATGAAATAAACTGCAGAGTGAACATGAGTCATGACTAAAATATATGAAAGAGGATCAGCGAGTACATATCATGAGGGAAAAATTGAAGTAAACCCTACCATCAGAAAATCCATGACCTAATGGAATGAAAACTCATCAATATGGTCCTACCATGAAATGCAAAAGAGCAGATTTTGATCACTGATGGTAGTGTGAAGACACTAACACTAACATTGGATCCAATGGGGATGGTAGCTCCTTGGAGGTGCCAAGAAAACCATAGACCAAGTAGCCTTATCGATTGGGCAATAGAGTCAAAACTCTTCAAAAATTGAAAACTGACACTATGCAAACTGAAACTGACTCGTCACTTAAACTATGTCTAGAAACTAAATTAGAACCAGAAAACCTTACACATATCATTCAAACATTATAGCCTTCACCTCGAGCCCCAAGCTGAAATTACTGTGTACCTTGAAATATTGCAATGAAAGGGAAAATGATATGTACAATGATCATGTCATGATTTCAGAAATCACCTCAGAAGTAGTAGTGCTTTAGGAGCCTACCATTAACTGGCCCTCTTGGACAATCCTGACCATCCATCTCCATGAGCGGAAAGGCATTTTGTCCTTTGTATGTTGCAATCTTACAGGGTCCTTTCCATAAGTTTTGAAACTTACCGTGCTTTCCTTTGTCCTCATTCTAATCATCCCACCGCAACACTACATCCTCTAAATGAAATTTGTCTACTTTAGTTTTCCGATCATAGATCTTCTTGATATTTTCCTGTAATCTGAAAGTGTTTTCGAAAACATCATCCCTTGTTTGCTGCAGATGAATCCTCTGATTGATTCTTCACTAAAAGTCATCTTCTTCACTGCCAACCTCCTGTAATAGTCTCATAACCAGAACTGCAAGAGATGTTGGAAAAGCTGTGTCAATGCTATAAACTAATTCAAATGGAGTCATACCTATGAATTTCTTGTGGCTCACTATGTCATCCCATAAGGCATTAGCCAACTTCATGTGCCAACTTTTCTTATTTGTTTCCAACATCCTCTTGATGACGTTCACCAAAGACATATTTGATGATTGAGCCAAACCATTTCCCTATGGGTAATACATTGTAGAATGACCCAAAGTAATGGTATGCTTGTTGCAAAATTCAATCATCCTCTTTGATTTGAATGTGGCTGCATTATCTATGCTGATTTTATTAGGAAAACAGAAACAAGATAAGATATTTGACTCTAGAAATTGGATGTTTACTGTATCTCTAGCTTGTCTGGTTGAAATTTCTTCAATCCATTTGGTGAAATAGTCTATTGTTGTTAGGATCCATTTGTGTTGTGCCGATGATGTGGGATGGGTTTCCCCAATGAAATCGAGTCCCCACTACTAAAATGGTGCATTGACTTTGATAGGTTTTAGAGGAAGAGGCAATAGTTTTCTTTTCCCTTGAAAGACCTGACATTCATGACAGCTCATGATTGTTTTGTAAACATCTGAAAATAGAGTCAGCCAGTAGTAACCTACTCTCAACACTTTGTTTTTTGTTGTCTTCCAGAACAAATAACCACCACAATCACCTTTACGAAAGTCATACATCACATGTTGAGCTTTATCTTCAATCAAAAAGTTAAGTAACACACCTCCTAGATCTTTCCAATAAAGGGCATTATTTAGAATGCAGAATTTTGCAGCTTTGAGTTTCAGTGATCTACCTTTGTTCTTTGTCATTCTCAGAGGTGGTGAAAGGTGCTGAAGTACATACACTATGTCGGAATACCATGGTGACTGGAGAACCATTTCAGACACTTGAATGAGAGAGCCTTCTTCTTCATCTTTTGACATGGCTGCGATGAGATTAATATCTAAAGCATGCAAATTTGATTTAGCCATTAGTCTCGACAAGCCTTGTCCTTTGAGTAGCTTTGGGGGTTTATTCTCCAGATTGTATTCGAACATTGTTGCAATCCACTTTCCTTGCCTTCCTTCTAGATCAGTTTGTATCATCACATCCTTTACTGCTGCATTGGGAACATATGATATAATGTGTGAGTGCAAAGTGTACACTCTGAAATCCTTCAATGCTTTGATGAGAGCAAGAGCCTATTTTTCAATTATATTGTACCACAAGGCAACATCTCGATAGTCCCGATCTCTCTTTTGCATCAATACTGCAGCCATGGTATGCTCAGATGCAAATGAAAATATGATGAAATCTTGAGTATAATCAGGAATAATCAAGACCAAGGCTGTAGATAAAGCATACTTTACCAGATTAAATGACTTCATGGCATCCTACGTCCATTTTGCCATGCTGTCCTTTTTCAACATGTTAGTTATTTCTCTTAAATGCTCAACTAGATTAGGTATGAATCTGTGTAAGGAATTCATCTTACCATTAAAAGCTTGTATCTCCTTCTTATTTCGGGGAAAATCTATTTGTTGAATTGCCTCCACCCTCGAAGGATCAATACGAATGCCTTCTTTTGAGATAATATGACCAAGCAACTTTCCTTCAACCATGGCAAAAATGCTTTTCTTTGGATTAAGAGATACCCCGAACATCCTACATCTCTGAAACACAATCTTTAAATGGTGTAGATGCTCATCATCAGAACCTGAAAACACTGTCAAATCATCTAAATATACAACCAAAAATACATCCTTTTCATTAGCCGAAGCAATGTCCATTTCTCACTAAAATGTGGCTCCATCATTCTTAAAACTGAATGGAATTTTAGCATAATGAAAATTTCCCCAAGGTGTGGTAAATGCAGTTTTGTCTCAATCATTTTCATGCACCAAGATCTGATTATAACCTGAATACCCATTGAGTAGTGACATACACGACGCTCCAACCACTATTTGCAATATATGATCCATCTTTGGAATTGGGTAATTGTCCTTCAAAGATACCTTGTTAAGGTTCTGGAAATCGATACACAATCTTATTTCTCTGGTCTTCTTGCGTACCGGAACTGGATTCGAAATCCAATTAGAAAACCTAATTGGGACAACTATACCATCTTTGAATAATCTGTTTACCTCTTTCTTGATAGAAGGAAACAACTTTGGGTTGATTCTTCTCAACTTCTATCTGAACTACTTCTGATTTGGCTTGATGGGAATTGTCTGCTAAATTATATATTTTTCATACACCTTCAGATCAGAATAATCTGAATAAAACACATCAAAAAATTCAGATAACTATCTAACATATTTAGTCTTTATCTCGGGAGACAATGCTTTCGGCAACTTCACAAACTTAGGCTTATCTGTTGTTCCAAGATTGACATCCTCAACTCCTTTGTCCGTAGGCACCAAACTTGGCTTTCTAGCACATTGTCTTGATCAAAAAGTTCTTCTAAAGGTATGAGACCTTTAGGAATAATGTTGTCTTTCAGCTGCAATATCTCCATCTAGTTCACCTCAATCTCTTGTTCATCAGTATCATAGTCATCATCTATGGAAGCATCCTTCTAATTTCCTTCATTCTGCACAAAGGTATTGATTTCATTATGATCTTAAAACACTTGCCAATAGCTTAAATTATTCGAAACAATAGACTGATGTTTGACATGAATTTCAAACTTGTTGCTCAAGTTCATTGGGATCTTTAAATTACTTGTAGCAGTGGTGAGTGAATCTGCAATAATATTCTGAGTTCAGGGTACAACTGTCAAGGTATAATTAGGAAACATTTGCAAGGTTTCTAGGAATACATTTCTATAGGCTCTCATCTATGGGTGCTTTTCTTGATACTCTCCCTTTACTTGTTTGATTACCAGCTCTGAATATCCATAGACTGAAACCCCTTTTCCATTTAACTTCTTCAAAATTTTCAAACCTACATTCAAAGCTTCATAATCTGCTTCCTAGTTAGAGCATTCAAAAGCCAATTTGTAATAACATACTCTAATATTAGTAGGAACCTTATCAGGTTGGAAAGCAGGGCTCCAAATCAAAATCCCTATTCCAACACCATCCTTACCCACAGCTCCATCAAAATCCATGCTCCAGAGAACTGCCTCTTCTTCTAGATGTTGAGATATTGTTTCCTTCTCTTCCTTACCTTAACTAATCCCTTCATTTTTCTACTATTCACTGTCTTTTTGTTGTTGGTATGTGGACTGCTCATAAGAACATGTTATTTTCTGTCTTTCTTGAGCAAGGGCTACTCTAAAATTTTCTAAAATTTCTGGAACATCTTCTACTTTGACTAACTCACTATCAACATCATTCAAACCACTATCTAAATATAGTACAAATTATTCTAAATCTATATGTACAACATTTATTGAATGATTTAGTGGTTTCTCCTTGCTAGTAATCATGTATTTCATTTTCTTCTCCCTGTATAGTTTTCTCAATTGGCCAAACACGGGAATGGTAGCATAAGATAAATCAAGTTGTAAAGTTCCTTCAAGTTTTTCACCCCACAATCTAGACAAAAGCATAACAAACCATGGTGGAATGTCAGGACCAGTCACATCCATCAAAAAATTCTTGGCTGGAATTTCGTCTAAAGATACCACCAAGTCTTTGATAAGGCCAATACAATGGACCCTGCCAGAATCAAAAGAATATAGGTCATGATATTTTCGAGTAATGTCAAGGCCTAGTTTCTCCATAATGGCTTTTAGACTTAGATTATGAGAAGCTCTGAAGTTGAACATGGCATTATGGAGAACATACTCGTGTAGTCTAAGGCTTATATAAAATGGAGGAACTTCACTATCCTTGGATTGACCTTCTAAGGTAGGGCCAAAAATGAGCTCAAGATGATCATATTCTACATTGACCATATCAGATAAAGGATCTATATGCATAATTTTGGACACCTGGTGTTTATAGTTGCTGTTCTTAATCAACTCAGTCAAGGGAATTGAATATTTTAATATAGAAATTTCATTTTCTAAACTAAAATCTGAAACTTTCTCTACCACTTTGACAGGAAGGTCCTTCTTTTCTGATCTTTCTTTTGCTTCACTTTGCTGATTTTTCTTCTCGTTTGCAATGATATTTGCTGATGGCCCCTTGCTGGAAGTCGGATAAGCAGGTTCTTTCCATTTCTTATGAATGTTTGTGAAGTCATTATTAAATTGTGCTTCCTTTATTTTTTGAATTGGACTGACTGGCACATCTTTGCTTCACAATGAATATTGCTTCCGCTATGTTGTCAATGCATTCATATATCCTCACTGATAATCATTTGAATCATCCTCCAAAATTGCCTCATTTGCTAGTATATAATCTTCATCCATTTGGGTATTTGAAACCTCCGCATATTCTTCATCTTCTGTCAGAAAATGGGCAAACAATCGGCAGTGAAGAAATGGTTTGCCTCAACCACCGGATCATCATCATCTTCCTCCTTCATTCTGTGCACATAGTTGTTGGCTAGTTGAATTGTTTATTAATTAAACAATCAAGTACCACATTAATTGTCAACCTGGGAAAGTCTTTTTATTCCAAAGGCCACTGCGTACTGTTTGTACTTAAATTCTAAAAGCATTGAAAGCTGTAGTATACTTAGTTCCTGTACTAGGTTATCACAGTGCTGATAAAGAAAGAATTGATTAAAATTACAGATCTAAGAAACAAGGAAATGGATGCTCTGTTGGCAGAGGATCAGGACCCTATCCTCCAGATGAGGACGTTCAGCACCTGCCCCTGGAATCAGATTGCTAACACACACTGCACTCAGATTCACCGGTGAAACACGCTTGCATAATTTCGAATAACTTAATAAAACAGAGTGCTAGCAAAACAGAATTGCAAGAGGTAATGCTACAAAGTCCAAAACAGAGTATCTGCAAAAAGAAACTACCACACACTTACACACTTGACAGCAAAGTAAATGGGTGAATCTTGTGAGGAAGGTGGGCCCAGTCCCTCTCACAAGATTCCCCAGAACGCGAAGAATAGCTTAAATACTTAGAATGTTCTTCTATTCATCTGTCAAAAATTCGGGTACAGTGAAGTTCAGAATTGCTGATATTTTTACAAAATGCTCTTACAAACTCCTTGACTAATGTAGATGTCTCCTCTTTATAGAGGAGACATCTATTACAATAGATTGTTATGGTTCAATTAGTTGATCTGTTTAATCAAAAATAAGAATTACAGAGATGCTGTTGCAACAATCTAACGATATATTCTTTGTTTAGGTTCTAGCTGTTACACAGCTGGTAACTGTTCTTCGACCGTCTTCCTTGGGATACGTACATTCCTTTCGCCGATTCCCCATGCTATTCTGGTTCTAAGTCCTGGTAACTGTGTTCTTACTTGCTTTGGACAATTGCTTGATTCAGCCATGTCAGCGTTCCTCAGATAGTTGCCGTTGTTATTCCCAGCTGATGCAAAATACTCGCTTTAGGTGATTTCTGTTCCTGACTATATCAACTGCGTAGTTGTTGCTTCTGGTGTTGCAGCAACTGCGTAGTTGCTGTTTCTGGTGTTACAGCAAGTATAGGTTATAATTCCTGCGGGCTTAAGACAATTACTTAGCAATTTAGTTAGCTTTCCCAAGATAAATACAAAGGTACTTACGAATATGCAGTGAACAATTAAACATATAGATATGCGGGAAGTTACTCCATACCTTGGGGTGATCAAGTCATTGTATGATCAAAGCTTATAACTTATGACTGAAAAAGGATAATATTATGATGGAAATATAAGGTCAAAATTGGTCAATTTTGGGTCCTAACATCCCCCCCAACTGAAGATATTGCATGTCCCCATGCAATGTTTTACTCTGAATCCGAGTCGGAGTACTGGGATGAACAATGTAAATTACTGAGACAATAGCTGTAGGAGGTGACGTCAAATTTTTTTCTGAAATGACAGACAGTCTGTATCTGTCTCCATGCTACTGCCTCCTCCTTAGTAGATAACCCAAACTGACCCTTATATTGTTCCCCGGATAACCATAAAAGTGGAAATTTAAACTTGTAGCCTATCCAGCTCTCAGCACAGTGTTGCATGCATTTAATATAAAAAGGTACCCTTGTAAGTGCTACC
>APFE030220231.1:0-16223 GCA_000404065.3 Pinus taeda
TAATATTAATGAGATTAATTGAAATTTATCAAAATTTAATAAAAGTGAGATATTATTTTTCTTGGAGGCTTTATTTATATTAAGGAATAATAGTAAAAAAAATCATCAGATAAAATAGTTGTAACAAGTTAAAAGGTTAAGGATGTTGTATTATGATAGATATTTTGAAGTTATAATAAATCTATAACAAATTCATTAATATGCTAACAAAAACACCTTTAATATGTTTTTTTCTCTAAATTTATCAAATATAATATTTGACTTATAATTGATAAAGATATCTTGAATGAATTGCCATGCAACTTAATGAAACACAAGCCAATATCATAATATACATAGTTATTTAAGGTCCAATTTATTGTGCCATACAATACTGAGATGTTGTCCTAACCTGTTATGTCGGGTGAAATTTCCATGTCAGTTGGGATTGCTCTATTGTTGATCAAGACTATTATGCGGGTCTTTGGTATGGAAGCTTGCATTTTCCAAACCAATCCTTTCTCACTTTCCTTAGAAACCATGCCAGTCCCACTACGTGTCGAAGTCACTGCTACTTTCAGTGCTCTCAAATCTATAATCCTTAGTGGCCTACTTTGGTGATTGTTGATGATCTCCTCCTTTGAAATTATAGGTCGTTGGACCACCTTCTGGAAGGTGCAACACCTTTAGGATCCTCAACTTTTGTCATTTATTGTAGTTTAGCACGTACAAAATTTTTCACCCTTAGTTTCTTTGTGCTCAAGTGTGAAGCATATCTGAGTAGTTTCATGAATCTAGCCTTGTAGTCTTGTACTAATCTACCTCGTCTTAATGCATTGGACTCATTTAACTTATTTTCAATGAATTCTTCTAATAGATAATTCTCATTGAACTTTTCTTCAAGCAATTCCAAAGACAACTTTGAGATGTACATACCCAACTATGATAGAAGAGTATTCCACCACAATAGCAACCTCTCGTACAATTGGAACACACCCATCCTAATCTTAAGGCTGGATATGTAGTCTATTAGGGAGAAACACATTGCAATATTTTCTAGCCATAATTTTCTAATAACAAAATACAAATATTAGCACGTTAATAACAAAATATAAATTTTAGCACGCTAATAAAAAATATAAATACTAGCACTAGGAAGGTAGTCCAATATTAAAGTGTATAAGATATATTTTTTTCTCTTAGACTATCCCTCTATAATTAATATCTATCTATCTATCTAATCCACTTGTCTTTCCATACAATGTTAAAAATTTCTAAAATCCCAATTTTTTCATTATCCATGCTCTCATTTGTGAAGTTTACTCATACGCTCAAATAATTTCATTTTCATATTTTACTGAAATAACTAAATTCATATATTCATATTTCCTTTAATTTCTCTTGGTTGTCTTTTTTATCTCTTTTACTATTGCTAAATTAGTGCTTGTTATTTAATATAACTTCAATTATCTAACTAGGTTTCATAGCAAGGCTTTAATTTTCTCATTTCCTTCTCTTACTCCAAATTTTAATTGAGCTTCCTTTTCTATTTTTCCTGCACTTTAAAAATTTCTCATCACATAAATGTTTTCACTTAAATAAATATCTTATACTATTTTTATGCACATTATTCATCTAAAATATTATGACTTTAATATAAATTCTTTGTTTCAAATAAATATTTTCCTTTTGACTTAAAGTGATATTCTCTTAAGATTTATTATATGTTTGATATAAATATTTAATATTTATATTAACCATTCCTTTGATTTATTTTAGGTTTACCCTACCAAAGTAATATCATAGTTTTATTCCTCATCCTTAAACAAATTTTCATAACTTTTTTGTATTTCCCAAAAGAGTTCACTTTCACCTATATACCTATCATAATTAAATTTTTATTTCCTTAAAAATTCAATTAAAGTCATTTTTATTTTTTTATCTCACGATAACAAGGGCTTCAAGCTAATTATTACATTTGAGAACTAACTTGCAGAATTCCAATAGTACCATAATTCTTTTCCTTCAAGTACTTCTAATTAAATTAGGGGAACATTGACACAATGTTGGAAATAATAACTACTCCAAGGTTGTCTTTGTTGACCGATTAGTGGTTAGTGAGGATTAACAACTTCAACTTAATGCATGATTCTTAGTTTTACCTCATCATTGACTGACTTTATAAGAAAACCTTCACATCATTGTGCAACTTCAATGTAAAACTACCTTGCACTTTTCAACTAAAACCATGATTGATGTGCTAGCATGTGGAATCAGGGATGTTGTCACACCCATCTAAGATAAAATTTGAAATAATTTGTATATTCACTTTACCTATATGTGAGTTATTCGACAACCACAAACCCTACACCTACATCCACTATTCAAGAGACCAATGTTTTATAAACATATTTTTCAATAAAAAATCACATTCGATTAATATTACTCTTAGTTGCATACCAAAGTACTTTAATGAATTTTTTGTCAAAGTATCATCATAGTCCCTTGCCACACCCAAAGAATTATTAGGAGTATCTCATTATAAGTTACTAATTCATCATATAATTTAGACATGACAGATTGTTTTAACATCAAAATAAATATCATATTCTAATAACTAATAACATACTTTTAAAATAATATATATCCTATTCATGAATAATATTGGATGTCATTATCACATAGTGCAAAATATGAATATTCATGAATATTCGAATTCATTATCACATAGTGCAGATGTGCAATTTCTTACATGTCTAGGATGTCCTCAAACAATAATAAATATGTCAAACTGGTTGCCACGAAAGTCAAAATAAAAATGGACACTAAATGTGCTCCCTCTAAAACTAAACTTTATCCTGAAATTTCACAGTAATTAAGGAAAATGGTGATGCATGTCATTTTCATCCTCTTAGGTCACTAGGATAGAACTATAACTATTCTACTAGACCTTTACTTCATTGATATTAAATCAATGCCTAATTTATCGACTATGTTGGTCCAAGATGCAGATCAATTTGGTCATCACATCCCCTTCCTCTAATACTTGTAGAAGAATTAAATCAATATTCCTGATAAATTTGAAATGTAATTAAGTAATCTAGAAAAATTGAAAACATCATGCATGTGTTCTAAAGATGTTGGTAATGTAAGATGATAAACTATTGGTTCATTTTTCTCTATGACCTCGAAAGGTTCAATAAATCACAGTGACAACTTCATTCACTTTTCAAACTTGAATTAACTCTTTTGTATTTTAACTCGTAAAAGTACTCATCTCCATTTTTGTAATTTACATCAACTCTGTGAGAATTGACATCATTTTTCTATCCATCCATATCACGGTTCACCAAAATTTTGCATAAAAATTTGGAAATGTGGCACCCCATTTTATTTTTACCTTTTAGTAAATACTTTGATATATGTATTATAATTTGAGGAAATTAGAAATTTTTGATTTCACCGTTTGTACTATGTGATGATGACACTTGATATGAATAATATTTATGAGATAAATATATATTACTTGCTGGGTATGTTTTTAGATTATGATGTTTATTTACATGTTTTTTATTTTATTTTATTTGTTGGATTCATCTATGGAGGATTACATAATACTTCGTAATAAAATGATTGTTAATTGAGATCTTCTCTATGGGCTTATATTTATTTGCATGTCAAAATGACTTGTCACATGTAAGTTATATGATGATAAGTCATTCATCATGATAAGATATTGTTAGTAGTTTCCCAAGTGTTGTAGGGAACTATGATGATGGATTGACATGAGATTGATTAAATAATTATGGTCTAGAACCAAGAGTTGTGTTAAATGAGTATAAATTGTCATTCATAAATATGTTTATAAATATTGATGAATTTATTAGTGGAAGAAAGCATAGGGTTCATGCTTGCCAAATGACTCACATATGGGTAATGGGGTTGTATGAAGGATTTTTTATTTTGTCTTAAAGTTGTTAAATATTATGCTTGATTCTACCTACTAACACTCTAGATATATCTTGGGTTTAAAAGTTTAAGAAACTTTTACATTGAATTATACAATGCCTTAATGGTTTGACTATGGACTCGGTCACTTGTGAGGTACAACTTAGGGGTACACATTACGGTGAAGGCCTTAATCCTCAATAACGATTAGTCTCTCAGTATGTAAAAAGATAGAGATAATAATTGTTTATGTCATTGCACCATAGTTACTCTCAATTAATTATAGGTACTTGAAGGGAAACCATTGTGGCACCCTTGGAATTCCACGAGATAATGATTGAAGAGCACAATTGGCTTGAAACCCATAAGACAAAAAGGTAAAACAAACTTAAATTGAATTCTTCAATACTTTAAAGATTTAGATATGATGTTGTGTATAGGTAAAGTTGAAATATACTTAGGAATTAAATATTTTAATAATAAATTGATTAAGGACTAGGAATAGAAACTACAGTAATACTTTATTAACATAAACGCAAGAGAAATTAAAGAATATTAATATAATATTAAATATTTATAAAAGGAATATAATAAACATAAAGAGAATATCACTTTAGTTAGTAAGAAAAAAATTATTTGAAGCAAAGAATTCATATATTAAAGTGATAATACCAAAAAAAAATGTGCATAATTATTTATTTATTTAATTTAAAATATAAACTTTATGATCTCTTCATGCCAGAGAAAAAAAAACTCAAATAAATCTTTAATTGAAAGAAGAAGATGGGGAATGGAGGGACTTGTGATGATACTTAGCTAATTACTTAAGTAAAATCAACTAACAAGCACTAATTTAGGAAAAGTAAAATCTATCGAGTGGAAAAGTAAGAGAAATTATACTCTTCGTAATCCGGGTCACAATCAGGGGGATTTGAACCTTGGATCTCTCAATTTTAATAGATTTCATATCACTTTTTAACACCAATTGAGCTCCCCCCTTGCACGATTATTTAAATAAATAAATAAATAATGAACTATTTCAACATATCAGTAAAAACTAAACACATGAAAGGGTGAATAAAAAATAAATTAGAACTTAAAAAAATCCAAATATTGCATAGAAAGGAAAGTGGCACCAATAAAAGATGTTATTCAAAAGGGATAATATAAAATAACAAAAAAAAACATTTTTATGCACTTTGATGTCAGACAATTGTCCTAATGCTAAAATTTTTATTTTATGATTAGCGTGAGCTTATTGAGAGTTTGACAAGTGGATGTTTCATCTACGAGTTGTATCCTCTTGAGCTTTCTTTTGATCTTCTCTACGTCGATAATTTCATTAGTTTTATTTTATGGCCTCATTGCATCTTGAGATTCTGTGAGGAAGGGGAGTATCTAAGGATTATGCAGGGTGCTTCACCAATGAGTCGACAACATTCAGGTAGAATTGGAAGATTTTGGTCGTGTGCAAAGACTTTGTCAAGAATACGCAAGCATCTCAACATTCATATTTTGATGCAAAACTTTGATGAAAGATATTGCATTTTTTTCTATATGAAAATTGAAATTGTTTGTATTTTTATTTATTTATATGTTGGCATTATAATAGTTATAATAGTTCTTACAATTTAGATTTTAAAGAACTATATATATATATATATATTATATATATATATATATATATATAATATATATAATAATAATATATTATATATATATATATTACTGGGAATGAAAAGACAAGAAAACCTAGAGTACTTCCCCACATTTCATGGTTAGTAAATTGGGTCCTACAATGCTCCAATCACTACATCTAACTTGGATTTCTTTTATATATACAATAGTTGTCAGATGCATACATATTAAGTCATTTTACACACAAAAATATCACATGCAATTATACTCATATGCTTAAAGATTTGACAATCTAACATATATAGTAAAGATCCAACATATAGAACATATGATGCACTTCAATCAACTTAGAGTAATGGAAAGAATGTCACTTGGAAAATTGAGCACCGTCACCCAACCTAGAACTAACTTCCTCCAATTCACTCTTGATTCAAGATTTCTTGCCATGGATCAACTTACCCTTGTTGATCTCTTCAATGGGTGTTTAATACCCTCTTTCATGATATGTTTTCCTTTAGTGGCGTCGCCATTTTCCTAGGCTTTTCCCAGAAAAGATCGCCTTTCTCTCTCGTGAGGCTTTTCCTCATAAGAGTTGGTGTTTCTCTCCTACAAGGGTTTTATGTTTTTCTTAAACATAACATATTTCCTGAGCTAAGTAAATTAATGGATATTCATCTCCAAATCCATTAAGCTCCTCTAGAATTGGATTTAGAAGTCTTATCATGAAAGAATTATCCATTCCAATTCACCATTGGAATTTCATTTGGTAAGAATATCATCGCTTGGTGTCTTGTTTTCCAAGTGATTAAGTTATCTTTATTTACTTAATAATAAAGTGTTTTACTTTCATTGTTACACCTCAGACCATATATTTTTGAGCTTAGTCAACAAAGTGTTACATACAACGGAGGGGTGTTGCATACTCCCCCCACCCCCCCCCCCCCCCCCTCCCCTTAAAATTAACATTGTCCTTGGTGTATTACTGCATCTTACAATTTATTTCCTCATTCACACTAGTTGTTTTTGAATTTACAGGTTCCCATGGCCTTGCCACCTGAATCTAATTTTTCGATATATAGGTTACAAAGGAGTTCCACCAGCAATTTTCCTTCCATTGCTACGTGTAACATTTGGTTCAATCAATGTTATGAGAGACTTCAGATGAAGTAACTCAACTTTGCTTACCACAATTAATGTCATAACAATACTAATATTTGATTAACTATGGGTTAATGCTTCCTTCAATTTAACTATGATTCCTCATTTTCATTGTATTCAAATAATATGAAGAAATGCATGTTCTTCCAATGCATTTGTGTTCTTGCCAAACACTTGCTTCTTGCAGTCTCAGTGGATTACAAGTCGAACTAGCACATTTGAAGAATCAACATGTATAAAAATATCACCTCACGCTTATCCTTCAATCACTCCATAACCTCCACCTATGTCCTTATTCTACATGCACTTCAGATCATTTGCCACACCAAGAAATCACCCAATGCTTTCTCCTCAACCATATGCACATACACATAGTGTGAATCACACACACACATCTATACACGTCAACCAACATCATGCAATACCTACACCCACACCAATACCATATGTACCACTTGTACACAGTACCACCAGTATAATGTGTACACAATACCAAATGTCCATAACATCACATTCACGACATATACCTTATCCACATGTTCTCAAACAATGTAAGTATAATTAACATAACATTAATTCAATGCCAAAAACTAATTTATTTATTGATATTACCTTTAGGCAAGTCCAATCAACCATGTTCGGTTTTTCGATTGGAGAATAAGGAATTCATGGACCTGTTCCACTTTTTATGTCAAAGTATTCAAGTTCCTTTATTTAGCTAATGATTTTCATGTATCTTGTGGTTGTAGGAAATTTTCCACAAAATGATAACATAGAGATATTCATGCATAATACAACTTTCCAATACCACTAACTTTGGGTTTTGGAATTGACTCTATCACCAGGCCAGAATCTGACCTCTGCCCAATTATAAAGCAGACTATTGACTATGATAGTTAGTCTAGTATGGAATTCAATGTTATATTTGAAGTTTTAATAACAATCTTAACCTTGTCTTTAGCCAAGAAAATAATTGTTTGGTAATCAAAAGTATTCCATACATAATCTAGTTATGTCATATGATTTCCTCTTTTCTCTTTTTAACACTACTTCCAACACTTTTTTTACCATGAATAATTTAGTGTATATACGAAACCAATCAAATAATAAGAATGAAAGTACCTATGCCTCCTATACATGATTCATGAATGAGGGTTACAACGCTCTCAATTCCACACCTAGTAATGTTTTTAGGCACTATGTGTTCCAAGTGTGAACCGAGGTCATTAATATGTTGATATCCCACCTTAACATGAAATCATGACTTAGTATAATATAATTCATTTCTTGGAAATCCAATCAATTATGAAATTCCTTGAATAAATTCCAGAGTAGTTTATGCAATAATTGATATGTTTTCATTTTCAAAACCAGATAACATTATCCAAGCAATTTGAGAGGTAGACTTTTCCAAGATTGCTTTGTAGGAATAGTGGTACAAAATATGCATTCCTGATTATGAATGAATTTGAATAGATTTCTAGATACAAAATATCTTTGTGCACAACAATCATGATTACCCATACCACTTAGCCATCAATATGGTTGAAGTATCCTATTGATTTAACAACGAGTTGTTGCATGGTTTGTTATCCTATCTCTTCATCACCTAGAACCTTTTATATGTCATACCTTACTTGATGCATGTATTATTTTACTATTGGAATTAGATCCTTAGATTACCATGAATTTTATTAATGCAAAACCTTTACGTTTACGAAAATTTTGTTAATTAATTTGGATTTTTCATGCTCTGAATCTATTGTATACATCTTGTTAGTCATTAGGCTTCTTTGAATTTCTTTATTTCTACTTCAAGTGCATCTAGCACCACCATATCTAATATGTTTTTCATTTGATAAGGCATGTATACTTTATTTATATATAGTAGAAACACAGTTCATTTTTATCTTATCACTTCCCACAATAAGCACATTTGTAAGATCTACAATCATTCTAGTGGAAGCATCTTCTTCTTGCTGCATATTTGAAAGGTTCCTATTTGTGAGATATTGATAGAACCCCCTCTTTATTTGGATGGATATGCACACCAAGGTTGTTGAGTTTGAGGTTGCATACTTGAGTTGCAATAATCTACACATTGAAATTTTAGTGAACTTGGGAATCTACTCTTGAGATTGTATTTAATATTTTATTACTGCTATTAATCAAAAAGAACTAGGAGATTCTTTGACATTCCTATTATGTATTTACACTAGATGTAATTTTGAGTGTTAGTCCCATTAACCTACTTATGAAGGTCATAAAATTATTAATGTATAATGTCTTCTCCAACATGTATACAGTGTGTTGTATGACATGTATGCATACATTTCACAACTCTGGCCTTAGTTCTATTTAGATGTCTGTTACATCTCTTAGTTATAATTATTGAGATATTTCTTTACTCAAAGAAGCCTATAGGTTCCAAACTATGCATGTCCAATTAAATATGCATGTTGCTACTGAATATCTGAGTAATGACTTAGTAAGGTTTAGTTCCTTTCAATAGTGTATATTTGAAGTGTTTTCCCCATAAGGGTGAGTTAATGGTTCAAACAATAGCCAAAACCACATCAAAAAATGAACTGCATCATTACATGTAAATGCACCAATTAACACAAATTACTAAATTGAAGGACAATTAAAAATAAAAATCTGTAGTCTCATACCACACAAAGGGACTTTTCTTTCATGAACTTAATGATATTTCATGGGAACTTCATGACTAGATACATTTAAAGAAAACCTTCAGAATCCATTCTAGGATGGAAATCAATTAATTAACCATCAATTTCAGTGATGTTGATAGAATGTCATGAACTTCTTTCCTTAGATGTATATAGATTCCATCTATCTTTTTTTGTGTTGACCATGATCTATAGAAAAAACACTTTTTATGTTATCTATTTTTGTTTGCTCCTTACCTCATAAGAGTTCACCACTTATTCCCTTAAGATCTCTCACAAGTATAACTTCATTCTATTAAGCTATGTCCTTGATTATACTACGCATAGCAACCCTGCAACCCATAATTTAATTTTAATATGAGAAAAGTAATATGATGAAAATATGTAAGAGGAGACCTATTGGAATGCACTTACACATATGATTCAAACTTTCCTTATCCACCATTACTCCTTTCAACAATTGCTTTCATATGCATAATCCATGATGACCACACCACTAAATTTCATCATCCAACATCTAAAGCTAGGTATATGATGTGTAAGTGTCTTAAACAAATTTTATATTATGGTATAGATTAGATGTTCCCTCACAAGAGCATTTGACAAGAACTTAGTTTGGAAAAAAACTTCCACACTATATAATAAAATAAAAAATAAATCCTCACATAATTCCCAACACTTAATAAGTAGGCACAATAAAACAATAACCACTTTATGGTTGACCACTTCTACCTATGGAAGATAATCAACAGAAAATATTGCAAAATTATTTGTTCAAATCTAACCTTACAACATTTCTTCTCCCACAATGCTATTATAGCTATCCACCATGGTGTATGAATACAATACATAGACTTAAGAAATTCAAGATAAAGTAAAAAGGTTACTATGAAGTGCGTATACAGAATAAACATCTTAAATTGTGAGCATAGGTGGCTTACATAAAAAAAAAAAAGCAATGCACAATCGTATCTCTCGAAATTTCGCCTGCAACACCAAAGAAGGAAATTATTTGTGTGATGCTAAAATCACTAAGTTAGTTGTTTGGCACTGATGACATCTAGAACAATTCCCTCCCATCATTAAGTGAAGGCTTGCATGGAGGTGCTTCACCACGAAGTCGGCCTCAATCCCAGCTGCCATCAAATTATAGAATGTTGAAGAGTCGGATATAGTAAACATGTTGACAACCTCCGGATTTCCAAAATGTAGTGTGTCTCAAGAAGTTTTCACAAGCTAAATTATAGAAAAACTGAATAACCTAGACAATTCCATGAAATAGAATGGAATGAAAAATAAGACTGTCATATTGCCCTAAAAAGCCTTGCCCTTTACTTGTTTATAGAATTGAGTTTCTCCATGTGAGATATGACTGGTATAAAATTCTTCACCCTCGGCATATAAAATCATATATGTGAAACCCCAGCAGCACCAGCATTACCTCTTTTTCCCGGAAGAAAGATGGTGAAAACGAGATATTCCTAGCTAAAGACAGTTATGCCCCTTGCGCAACTTGAAGTACTGAAATAAGCAGGGATGGAAATTAATTTACTCATTTTTATAGAATGAAACACGCTGACAACCTCTGGGTTTCTCAATGGGAATTCATTTCAAGGAATTTTTACGAATTAAATTAATATAACACTCAATAATGTGAACAATGCCCTCGAATGGAACGAAATGCAAATGAAGACTTATTATTACCATGAAAAGCCTTACCCTTTGCTTCTTTACAGACTTGAGCTTTCCTGCTGGAAATATGCGTAGAAGAAGTATTCACCCCTCTGCTTTCACATCAATGTCCTCTAGCAAACAAAACTCATGCATACAAAATGAAATATGCACAACCTTATAAAAAATCAAATATGCGAAAACCCAACAACTCCAACGGTTACTGAAAGATGGTAAAAATGAAAGAAAGGCATTTGAATACATATACCCCCACGCGCAACTCGAATCACTAAAATAGGCAGGGATCATGGATTCCGACAGTTTCCTCCGCCTACACATCTCTATGGCGAGTGTTGCAGGAACCCAAGATGTGGTATTAATGTTAGTATTGACCTTCTCTTAAACTTATACATTTGTATCCATCGCAAGGAGAAGGTAAGGTTAGTGTGATTTGTCTACATGTAATGAAGGATAGACATTATCCAAACTAAGGTTAACCATGACCATGAAGATAGCCATTATCCGCTGAATGCTTTTGTGAAGTAGAAGATTATGTAGCAAAGGGTAAGCTCATTAGTGAAACATATTTAGATCAATGAATAAAGCCAACCGAATATTTCTACAATGACCATCACAAGTATGGCATTTCCAATAACTGTTTTCTCTTTGTTAATCATGTTTTTCGATGGAATTCACAATTTCAATATTTTAGAAGTATGACAAATGACGATTCATTCAAGGTTCTTTTGTGGCTCCGTTCACTCGCTTGCAGAGAAAGAGAGAGCTCGTGGCTTAGTCGGTACACGGATTTCTGTCGATGCATTTTATAGGGCGACAATGCTGGGAAAAAACCTCCTCCATGACATGGCTCACTATAATTTGGCCACTCCGCTGCTTAATTTACTGCATCATATTTGCCTCTGAGGAGGTTTATCGATACACCATGGAACATGAGTTTAGAAAGGGAAGAATTTATTTGGATTTTTCTCTTAATTGTAATGTGTAAAAATGATCACTATACACATTCATAATTCATTTGAGTTATTTTAAAATAATGCAATTCATAAAGGAAAGGGAGTTGACTAAAGATGGAAATCCAACGTCTTCTATTTCGAGAGAATATATGAGAGGAAGCTCAACTACCACCGTAGAGGAGTTTACACATCAAAGCCATAAATTTTTCTCATAAAAAGTTGCAACTAACATGGATGGGAAAGCACTTGGAAATTATAATATTGTCTATTGGAAATCATTGGCCAACCTACCGACCATTTTCTTGGAAGTTGGGGAGAGCGATTTTTTTTCTCTCTTTCAAGATTCCAGTGAAATTACAAGAGTGTTGATAATTCCGGTGAAAAGAAAGTGATGTTACCCTCGCGGCGGAGGAAGAATGATAGAGATACCATCATTGGTAGAAATTCATCTAGATATTCCGACCATATTTAAAAATAAATTATTTACTCAGACCTAGATTTTCTTAGCTTAGGTCAATAAAGTGTTACATATAATGGAGGGGTGTTATACAATCTATAAATTACTTGAAATATTTTTAAATATTTCAACAATTGTCATGTCGGGCATCTTCATATCAGTCCATTATATATAGATTTCTTGGATTCATTGATAGAGAAAAATAATTGGAATATATGGTTCTTAATTTATTAAATGGACCTACACTAATATACACAAATAACACATTTTTTTAAAGGAAAAAATATATTAATCTGTTAAAACTAGTTATAGTTATGAAACACACTTATAGTTCAAACATGGTATTACGGGCTTCTACTTGACATAATATTGTATAATTGTGCTCTATGGTAAAAGGAATTACAAATATTTACCTCTTCGAATGTTGCTGAAAATTCAAAATTATCCTCAATGGATTCAACCATATATTTTCATTGAGTTGCTAGGATTCCTTACTGTATTCAAAATTATCCTCAATGGATTCAACCATATATTTTCATTGAGTTGCTAGGATTCCTTAGTGTAATGGAAAAATGAATGCACACTCTTCTCTGTATATAATTATATAATACAATCGCATATTCTATACTTAGCATTATTGATAACCATATAACCACGACTATATAATGATCTGGTGTTGTACTCAATCACCCTGTTGTATAAAATTTATCGCTCTATGTTAGTTTATCTTTTGTCGATATTTTATTGCATACAATGTTTCAAATTTATGTAATCTATGTACCCAATCTATCTAAGTTCTAGATTGAGGTAATGAATTATTCAATAGTAGTTATTTGTGTAGTAGTAAAAAATGGTATTAGTTGCAATTTTCTCTATGGTTCTTCAAGTTTCTAATTACTAATTATAATCCTTGGCTTTGGTATTTGTTTTTTATGTGATTCTTGTGTAAATCTCATCTATTCCTCTAGTACAATTATCTATTTTTTTAACTTCTTATGAAAATCCTATGCTGATAGGGGGACAATACCTCCTGCTCCAATGTTTTGGTACTTGATGGGAAGCTCTATTGTCATGGCCATTTCACTTCCTCCAACATCGCAAGATCTATGACTTTGACTTAAGTGTTGGATTAACATGACCATGGAAAAAAGATAGGGATGGATTGATCTCTTCATCATAGTCAACAATTATCTTTTAATTTCCGTTGGCCATGTTACTGCAATTCAAATTTCTACAATTAAAAATTGGATTCTTGGAGCTATGTCATTTTGTCGCTAATGTCTGCCATGTTCTAAAGGTCCTTCTATGTAACTATCATTGATGGAATTTCTATGTTGTATAGCCTTGTATGGCACCACTTGTAAGTAATGGTTGCGTATGTGTCATGGGTTTCATGTGTATCGTGATGTGGCCCGTCCACGCGGCCCCTCTCCAGCTCACCTACCCACGGTACTTTCAGATATGGTATGCTGATTGTGGTTGATTAACAATCGTTTGTTCCAATCCGGTATTGATTGTGGTAGTACTTACCTACCTACCTCCCGGTACCTTGCCCCTTCTCCGGCTAACACCTGTCCGCCTCGGTTGTGTTGCAACCCTAATCCTCCGGTTGCTCTTTTGGTTGGTTTACTTCGCGCTCATTGTCATTTCTCACTGTGCCTTCACCGCTCTGCGACCTGGTCTCGAGCTCGGCTCTGTCTCTGTGCTATCAGTCGATACCCCGTCGATTTGCTATGGATTTCTCGCTCAACTGTTGGGTTTTTCACTGTGGTTCCGCCTGTACAATTTATTCACGCATCTGTTGGTAAGTTGTAACTCTACTAGGGGTTTTTGTTGTCGGATTCTTCTATGGATTGCTCTGTCGACTGTTACTTTTTTCTGTGATTGTTGATTTATTTTGGTCAATGGCGCTGTATCATAGGGTCGTTTCTAAATATGGAGGGTTTCTGGTAGGCTCAGTGGCACTGTGCATTCGATGGCTCTGCAACAGCTTCTCTCGGCATTCGCCTTCTCGTCCAGCTAACTTCTCATTCCATGTTATAGTTCCTTATCCGTTTTTCGAATGGAGACTGACCAAAGTGGCCCCTCCGTGGTCAGGTTTTGGTCTTGACGAACAGTGGAATCGTTCACCCTCAGGTAACGTATCCTCCCTCTCCTCTGTTCTTCGCCCTTCCAATCATTTCATTCCTCTGTTATTTAGGTTGCTGGTCGAATTCTTATGTTCAGGGTTTGGTCGTTTTGTTAAACCCTAATGAGCTCTCCTTCTGCACTTTTCAGGTGACGGCTCCGTGGCTCCTCGCACTAGGTTGCGCTTACACTCTGGGTAGTTCTATGCTTCTTTATTTAGTTGTCTTTAAAGTCTGTTAGTTTGCCTGTAGTCGCTTGCTGGTTCTTAATGGTTAGGTGCCCTGGTGGCCTCCGGTTCTTCACTGTAATATTGTGTCTGTATGTTGGTCGTTGTAACGGTTAAGGGTTTGGGTATCCCAACCGTGGCCGTGGCTCCTTTTAATCTGCTGTCGTGTCTGTCACTAGTGGGAATGGTTCATTGAACCCTTACCCGAGTTTCGTTGTAATCGTTTGGACTTTATCAGGCCTGCACTGTAATATATATACATATGTTTTGAATTTGCAAATGTTTAAGATTGATTTCCTGGGATTTGTTCTTACCCGGTTTCGACCTGGGGTCGTTATGCTCCTTGATTTCGCTACTCTGCTTCCGTCTGTTGTTTGTTGGACTGGACTCGTCGTGCGCCTGGTTGTTTGGGCTATCGTCACTGTATTTTCACCTGCACTGTTATTGTCTATGCAATTGTTTACATATATTTGAATCTCTGTTGGTGACTCTCGGTCACGGTATTTATCTATTGAAATAATTTACACAGAATGTTATTTCTCAGAAATTATGAATTGTACAGAACTTAAATAAGCTGTCTATACAGTCGTTTGTGCACAGGAATTCTTAGATGAAGGAAAAAAGATATTCTTCTCTGTCTATTTCTTTGAATGTGTTTTCTTTTCTGCTAGCTGCCGAACCCCTGTAGGATTTCGGTTTTTGCCATTTATACATTTGAGGTGATTCGGTAGATAACTGACAACAGTTACCTTTTACAATCGGTTATATAGTTATGTTTTTGTTTCCAGTTCTTATTTGACAGTTTATAAAACTGACTCTGTCTATCTGTCACTATGGTCCCACAAAGGGGTGCCTGTATACATTATTTGCAATAATCTACTTTATTAACTACAATTAATTACTGATAGCTACAGTAAAGTAAACTAAGTAAAAATTACCCAACAGAAACTAAACAAACTGTAATTGACCTTTGTAAAGAAAATAAAATGAAACTGTAAAAACCTGACAGTCTTGCTGTCCTTTCTCGAACTGTTTAACCTTCCCAGTCTTTTTCTGAAACTCTGTCCTCCATGTCTCGGTCTTCACCCTGTCGGCTAGATGCTCCTGCATCAGGCTGCCGAGGTAAAAGAGAGTTCTCATGGCTCCGTTCCATGAGCTCCACCACCGAGTATCCTGCCTTTCGAATCTGTGCTTCGTCGAGCCAGGAACTGTCCTCTAGGGGACGGTCCTTCCACTTGACAAGATAGCGCAGATACTCCTTCCTACGCGTCCGTTTAGCTACCTGTGTGCTGATAATTCCTTCAATTTCATGAGTCTTAACCGACGGTAACTGTTTCTTCCAAAGACTGCTCTCG
>APFE030220240.1:3616-18875 GCA_000404065.3 Pinus taeda
TGTTTTCAAACTCTATTATTGTCGTCCAGAACTTTCTTAAGGAAAAAAATGACTTCCTCCCTGCTAAACAAAATCGCAGCATTCAGAGGAATAATCCATGAATACACTTTATCTTAAAGAATAAGAAGTCTCATCATGAGCCGGCTTATCATGATCACAAGTATTATGACTTACTGACTTTGCCAATACTGTCCACCAAAACAGGGCAATGACTCAAGATTATTGAAATCAAAAGACAAGGGGTCTCATCACGAGCCAGCTTGTTCAGCAAAAGTGTAAATCAAGTGAATGATTGTGTCATAATTTGGCTACCAAACCAAGACATTGTTCTTTAAGAATTAAAAAGAAAATCAAAGAAATAAGTGTCAACATGGGTTTTTCTTTGAAAGTTGTAGATCACCTTAAGCAGGATAAAGGATCATTGTTGGGTAACAGGTAACCCTCTCAAGGCTATGGACACCTGCTGGCAGCAGAGGCTCTACCTACGACAAACGAGCATATTTTAAAGGTTGGCATACAGAGAAGACGTTATTTTATCCTTACAAGGCCAAGTAATGGCTGATGTAAATACAAGGACAAGTCTGAGGGAGCAAACAATTAGAATAAAAAGAGGTTGAAACATAATATCATTGATAGAATAAAGCGTAATATACTCTATCTGTCCATAACAAAGTTTAGATTTATGAAAATTTTTCTGTTTTGGAAGTAAGTTTCAATAGAGAAGCAGAGATAACTGGTTCTTCCAAGTGAATCGCCATTGTTGTGGCTACCAACAACCCCCCTCCTTATTTAGTGTTAGCAATAACATTAAACAAGGGGGGGACCCTTAATAAAAATTCAAAAAATCATTTTTGTATTATACTCCTTAAAAAATATATCGCATCGCGAGAAGAGAGTAGAACATTTCTTTATGAACACAATAAATAATGCGAAAAAAGCGGCGCGAAATCCATCGCATCGCATACATCAAGAAGCGTCCATAAATGAAGATCTTGATAATTCTCTAATGGCCGATATGCGACATCGCATAAGCAGCACACAATAGTTTAACATGAAATGCGATCTTGCGATAAATGCGATCTTGCGATAATTGCGATGCTGCGATGATACAAGCTGCGATCTGCGAGATCGCAATCTTGACGAAAATGCGATAACACGATAATGAAATACAAGTTGCGGGAACTGCCCAGTGCAAATTTTCCTCGGCCCAACATTCAAGAAAACTGTCCATAAACCAAAAAATTGGGCGCACGCCTTAAATGAAATTAATGAACATACGCCAAAGTGTTAATGAAGGACAGTTTTATGTTTTTCAAAGAGTCAGTTCACAATGGGTGACATTATTTTATGCATCCGTAGAGTTTAGAGCTTTCGCATCAGTATTTATTGTTGTAACTCTTTTTCCTTTGTGTGAACTGCAGGAATGAAAAACAGGAAACATCTAAGGAAAAAGGGAAAACATCAATACTCGGAGACAGAGAAGGGATCCCCTCATAAACGAATACCGCATGCAGCGGAACCATAGGTTCCAGAGTATTACTGAATAGATGCTGATATCAATAGGCGATCCAACACTCAGGGTAAAAAAGCTCACAAAGAACAACATGTTTACAAAATTCTGAAAAAACTTACGCCCAGAAAAGGAAAAGGCGCTACAGACAAAAAAAAACACACCAAAAGGCCCGGATCAAAGAAGCAAGTCATTCGCAAGTCCGGAAGCCAAGATAGCAAAAGCAATTTGAGGGAAATTTGGGATGTTACCAAATATATACGCAGTGAAATCACCTGGCAAGAGGATGATCCCCAAAAATATCTTCTAATTTACTAAAAAATAGTGCCAGCACTTGCCATTCCTATTTGCTTAACTCAAACAAAAGCGGAAAGCAACCAGCTGACTCTTCTCAGGCAAATGTTGAATGCTCGCAACATCAAGGAGTAAATGCAAAGATAGTTAGGAATTAGATTCGATTTTTAGAAATAAGTTTGCTTAGAAAGAGGGCGGTCATTTAAAAAACCGTATCTTAAATTTATGTAATTAGGTTATTTTAGTTAACAGTATTTAAACCCTTCTCATGCATTTAGAGAAGGGTCCAGAAATTTGTCAAAAACTTATCCTCAGAACATGCACTTTTGCACCCTCATAGGAGGTTTTGATGAATGGAAGGATCGAGATTTATTGATGTTTGCATTTGATATCTGCTACTGATGTTGCACTTCTGTACTCTTAGTAGATATTAGAACACGGAAAGATAAATCATTGTTGCTTGAAGCTTATGAGTAGGACCAGTCATAAATGGTACTTTTATCTCTTAATCATTTCTGTTTATATTCTTAAAGCAATATACAGTTTTTAGTTGTTTATATGTTATTACATGAATGTTTGTGTTACCATTTGGCACTTTTGTACGATGGAGCCATTTATTTATGTTTAATGTGTGAATAACTTATTATGCGATATGTTGTTCACCACTGTTTTGCCTAACTTTTTATGCAAAGTGGTTCATCTTAACTTATTTATATTCTTTTAATTGTTGAATGATATTTATTACCAGCTATTATTTGAAATCTCTTTAGATCGCATAATAGAAGAATTACATCCCGGGTTAGCATAGATTAGATGTGCTGTTTTCATTAGATTACAATAGCATAGAGTTAGATTAAAGTAGCTCAGATATGAACTATAGATCAGCAACATCCAACTCTGCACACATACACCCTTAGATTGGGAAACTGGTCCCATTATCCCCAGTCGGACTCACTATACCAAACGGATAAGGAGCTGTCAACCAAGGTCCGGACCGGGTGAGTATCCCCCTTGTTGTCGACCCGATTTTCGGGGCTTCAACAGAATCCTAGGCCAGGATCTTGTATTGGGGTCTCGTACAGTCTCATTGCAATCTCCAAAGCTTCGACCAGGGTGGACAGCTTGATGCAGGAGCATCCAGCTCACAGTGACGAGGCAGAAAGACTCCAACCAGGTTCACAAGCGGGAAGCTGAATTGTTAAATTCTGTTGGAGATAATTTTTCTTTTTACTTTATTTTACAAGTCAGCAACAATTAGATGGTTTACTTTTCCAGTTAGGATTACTGTAGTTTCATTATTGATTTAAGGGTAGTTTCTGTAATTAGAAAAAAATAACTCTTAACTGTTTTGCAAGTCTTGAAATGTTCAAACGATTATGGTTACGAATAGGAACAAAAGTATGTAACTGTCTTGTAACAGAAAGAAACCAACTGAAAGCCTTAACTGAAGACAGAGGCTATAAAGGCCAAATATACATGTAAGGAAAGAGTCTTTTTAGTTAAGCAGAGAACAAGTTGAGTAAATTGAATAACAGAATTATCAAGCATTCAAGAGTATCAGAAAAGTACTGTCCATCAATCTTATTTCCCAAATTATTTATTGATCTCTCATTCATAATTAACAGAACTTTACATTACTGTAAACTAAGCATATTATCATGGCTACTGTACAAGTATGAATTGTAGTTGAAATCATTAACAAACAGAGAAGATCTTAAGTAGATTCCAGGTCACCAAACAAGCGCACAGAAATACAGTTGAGGAAGAGCGGGTACGCACAGTCAATCGAGACCAGCAAACAAATAGAAAGTCCAGCAAACAAATTGAATGCCAACAGCGTAACCAAACCACAAGCGAAGGAGTTACAGGTACCCAATTACATATTTTTCTTTCATAAAAAAAACGATTTGCATTTATATTGTCCAGAAATAGTATTTTATAGCCAAAACCGAAAGGGCCGAATTCCCTTATACATTACAGAGACTGATACAGTCGCGACAAGGTCAAAACTTGCTCAGAAACCACAAACAAACATTCAAACATAAAACCCTCGTTAGGGTTTGAACATAGATTCAAGACAAGGTTACGTTGAAGCTGCGTTCCAATACAAGGAACTCATCCTAGAATGACAACAGCAGACATGAACCATACCATAATCAAACAGTAGACTAACGGACGAGCCGTATTCAGAACAGAGACCTCTAGACAGCAGGACAATATAGGTTACAAGCCTACCCACATTTACGCTACCAGACATTCTTGGACACAGAGACGTGCACCATCCAAGCCACCGGAGAAGACCTGCAAAAGACAAGCGAGAGTGAGCTTGAAGCTTAGCAAAACCTGAAGGGACGAAACCCTCGAAAGAAACAAAACCAACATTACAAAATCTAAAGGGCGAAAGAGAAGAAACCCTCACCTGGAGAACGCGTGAGGAGGAGCCATACTTTCAAACCAGAGGACGCCACAGGAAACTGGAGACCAGAGGAGCAGCTTGGGGTTAGACCCAGAACGAGGAGAGCGCAAACATTGAATCAAAGAAAGACTATTTACCTGTAGCAGAGACTGAATGTGCTTTTCCATTGTTCCTGTACGCTCAGCCACAGACAGAACAGCGTTACCAGAAAGTTCATAAACCCAAGAATCACTACCATAACCAAATTCGGAAACAATGGACCAAAAGACCAACAGTATATGCAGGAACGGGGTAGCAAAAGCCAGATACCAGAGTTGAAACAAATTAAATTCGAAACCAGTCATTTTATGAACAACCACTCGTTACAGTAACCACTACCAGTACGCAGAGCTCGACTTCCTTTATCAAAAACAGAGCAACAAAGCGGAAGAACAACTTACCAGAGATTGGACACGGAAGCTGAGCAAGAAAACCCCAGAGCCGAACAACATCGTTGCAAGCAGGCAAACAAACAACCAGATGCGCAGAGAAGGCCTCAACCCATAACCAGAGCAAGCTCAAATACAACCAACAGCCATGAAATTGTAACCCATAGCCAAAAGAATCATAATACAGCACCCTCACCATTCTTCCAATACGCAGAGCTCGAAACCCTCAGAAACCAACAAAACAATGACATAGAAGAATCGAGAAATCGCATAAGGGTAGGGTTAGTATCGTTTTCCAAGGCAGAAGGACTGCCGCATTTACAGCCACAGTTAATGCACAGCTACTCAACTCCAGAACGCGGGAAAGACGACGGTTCTTGCCACGTAATATCCAACTGTGACCTTTAAAGTGCAAAAGGTTACGCCAAGTGGGCTGGGTCCCATCACAGCTTCTGCTGTGACAACATTGTCCTTAAATGCAATGTTAGTGACGCTACAAACCATGTGCGGTGTTGTCCATCCGTTAAGGTCATGTTGGCTTCACGAATCATACTCTTAAGTCTCTAGTCCTGATCCAAAGGGGTCTCGCCTGGAAGCATCGCGATTTCCTTCAACCCAATAATTGATTGTATCTCCAATTTTGGCCTGCTAAATTCCCTGTTCAGCATGGCCTGGATATCTATGATCCTCGCATTTGGATGGTCGTTAGAATGCTTAATGTACCATGTTAGCGTGAAATCCTGCAATGCGCTTACCAGTGTTGCCTTCTTTATATTGTCATTCATGACTCCTTGTGCTTCCCATATAGCCCTTACCACGAACCAAAATTGGTTTGGATCTTCGTTCCCTACTCCTCTGAATACCAACAATTTTATCGCACTCACCATATTGAACTGTGGTGGTGGCTGAGGTGGTGTGGGAAAAGATGGAGGTGAAGATGGTGAGACTGGTGGTGGTGTAGGTGGAGGTGGTAGGCATGGAATTCGCTACCTTTTCAGACTGACCGCGTTTCTTGGAGAAACTTTCACGAGCTCTTCCTTGCTTTCCCACCGAGGAGAAATCAAGGGGCTATTTTCTATCTCTGCGCTACCTTCATTTCTATAGATTCTCCCACTTCGTGTATCCCCAAACATCAATTTATTTGCATAACCTGCTTTTCACACAATAACATCTTAATCCCAGTGTTCAAAGATTTAATGTACTTACCTCACTGTCCTTTGAGGAAGTATCATTCTGCCTCGCTGTAGCTAGTTGTCATGTCTACCACGAACTCGGTGATGAACCCCCCTATAATTCAATCAAGCCAATGGTCCACAGTGTGCGCGATCTTATCTTCCGATGCTTCTAGTTTGTGCAGTAATTCTGAATTCCACACAATTGGTTTGTCGAGCCTACAACTTCCCTGACTGTCTGCTAGCTTCGCGATCCACTCATATAATTAAGAGGGGAAGGATGCAAAGAAAATCTTGTGGATTTCCGTATATAAGTAGTTCTCGAACCACTATTCTTTTGATACTCGCAGATTCCTATTTTCCTGCGCCGCAAACTTGTGAATCTTTCTGTCCAACCACCCTTCAATTTCTTTCATCGTTGGATTCCAAAGACACGACATCAAACATCCCTTATGCAGATCCCGGTCCCGACAACAGAACCATTTGTTGGCTTGTTGGGGTCTGACCCAGGTTCAGAGGTGATTTAGCCAAAAAAATCCTGGTACTACTGGCCCTTTCGGCAATAGTCCACGGAGCACGGACTAAAGTCTCACCCGAAGTAGTCTGGGAGGGTGCTAGTGTTATAGACATATTTGGGCACTGCAACCCCAATCACATATGTCGATAAACCAAGGGCTCTCAAACCCCTAAAAGTGTTGTTTCAAACCCTAAAGGATCAAGGTCAACTAATTACATCATTTCCCAGAAGTTCTCCCTCAAAAACTACTCAGAACTGGTCAAAATTGGACCATACAGACTGCTCCATGCTGAGGGTGCGATGCATCTCACTTGTTACACACAAGGGGTGCGATGCATACTGAAAATTCCTTCTGTAGGATGTGATGAGCAAGAGCAGACAAATGGCAAAGGCAGTTTTCTAGGTGGAAACTCAGAGAATCTTCTAGAAACTGCTCATATGACACTTGCCTCTCTGAATTCACCTAGGGAGAGTAAGAGATCATGAAATATCCAAGTGGAACCAAGGACTATCAGTGAAATGACACTAATAAAAAACCCAAAAGCTAACTCAGCCCTCTGCAAATATCTATAAATGGATCCCTCATCTCAGAGATCCAGAGGCTGGAATTTTTGTAATTTGGAAGGAAGGGTTGTTGGTTTCTCTTTGAGACATTGTATTATTGGGTGATCTTGCTTTTCATGAGGTAAAGAGGGATTTCATGCTGGGAGGATGATGCTGGATCAGACAATTGGGTTGTAATCCTCTCTTCTACTTGTACTATCAATAAAGTTATTTGAGTTTTCCTCCATATACTTGTGTACTTGTAAATCTTGTATTTGTGAATGCAATTGTATGGTTTATGTACTTTTGATTCTGCATTGTTTATGGGATTATAGATCTCTATGCTTTGATGGTATTTTGTTGCTTTGCCTCTACAGGTGTTCTTTGAAGCGGGACAAGTGAGAAAGGAGTGGCAAGCTCTATCAAAGGAGAGAGGAAACAAGCAAGGAGCCAAGCGAATGATTAAGGTTGGTGCTCTCTGCTTCTCTCTTATCTATCATCCATAAAGGAAAACACAAGTTACTTTGAATTGTTTATTTCTAAGATAGCTACCCGTCTTAGTGGGACTAGCAGATCAAATAGCAACACTAGTTTTCCTGGAAACAAAATGGCAACTCCACTGGGGAGCGAATAGTTTGTTTGTTTGTTACTGTAGTCTGCTTTATAAACTACAAATGGAGCCTGAAGTTAAGCCAGCTAGCCTTCGAACTGAACACTACTCCAGTCAATCTCCAGGTTGGTTTATGAATTGAACATCTGACTTTCAAACATCCTAAGTGCCCTGGTGGTAGCTCAATAACCTCATAAGATCATACCCCTATACTTTGTGTTTACTATCCATCATAAGCTCGGCCTAAATCACTGAACTTAGCTGCAAATTGTGAGTGAAAACCAAGCTCAGTCTCCTACCTGGTCCATCGCACTGTCTCTTAGTGGCAGTCTGGATGCATCACACCTCCCGTGTGCTGTAGGTGAGATGCATCCCTGTTTCCCTTAAGGACAGGTGCGATGATTGAATGAGACTGTTTCCCTCTCTGGAATTTGGGTTTTTCTTCATTGTTTTCAGCTCTATTCAGTAGTTTTGCAGCCTATGATCAGTATATCATTGTTGAAACCTTCTTCCTTTACATTATTCAACCTCCATTGATAAGGAATTGTGAATGTTTTCAATGTATTTTTCATCATTTACAGTCCTCCTTTGCAAATAGTAGCTTAATCGAACTGTCGTCTTTTGATTCAAAAGTGTCGCAACTGTCATTTTGAGTCAAGAAAAAGAGTGTCATAAAGTCTTCCTCTTTTAGATAGTCGGTTGTACTTTTGCCATTGTATTTGATTTGAATTGTCAATTTTTTAAGTGTCGAAAATAGTTTTCCGTTCGAAATTGAAAGTGTCGTCTTAGTCTTCCTTTCGTTTTGAAAATAAATTTTTAAAGTGGCGCTTTGAAGAAAATAGTTCAGATCTGTACTTAGTTTTCCTTTTTGGCATTCACACATTAAGGAAGTGAAAAAACAAATACATGCATGTGCATTTGCATTTAGACTGCATGCGGAAATTGATTTAGGAAAAGTGCATTTAGTGTGTGCTCTCTGCTCTCTGTTGAAAGAATCTTACTCTTCTTTCCTTAGTAGCTAGGATTTTTATTGCTAAAAGAAAACAAACGACTGTTTATCATTTTAGATTGCATATTTAGGAATTTTACATCTACATCATGCGGTGAACCTTGGAAAGTAAACTTCTTAAGAAAGATAAACTATAAAATAAACGTCAATGAAGATAAACTATATAATAAACCTCAATGACTATAAGACTTTGGACGCACTTTTATGCTTTAAAAGAAGAAGTGTCTAGAAGAGATGACAAAGCTAAGCTGAAAAGAATCTTTGACTCTATTGATTATTACATTCCATGGATGATATTAATAGATAAAGATGGGGAAATAATTATAGAAAATGGGAAAGATATGGTTTCCCTATATGTAGAGAGTATGGAAGAGAAAGCCAAGAGATTGATGCAAATCTTCATCAAGGGCTCCAACGAGGACAAAGAACAAGCATTGTTTGAGTTAGAACAAAGATGATATATTTAATGCTATGCATTATAAACGAAATACATTTTATTTATTATTTTCAATATGTATTCTCATTTTTTTCACTATAATAATGTTCTTTCTTATTATTAACTTTTATTGTTAATTCAAGGATGTGTTGTCTTGAGTTGTGGTGAGTTCAAAAGTATAAGAGAATCATAATCAAACACATTATTTCTTTGAAATAAGACATAAATATATTCAAGCAAAACGGAATACCCATTAATCCCAAACTAGTTTTAAACTATGGAAAAAATAAATAAATAAATAAATAAATAAATTATGTATTGATTTCCATATTTTTAACTAGTTGTATCAAAATGACAATTAACCTTTTCCCAACATGGATCACCTAAAGAGTTACATGTTCTATGATCTTCTATATTCCGATGTATTATCTAAGAAAAATTAACCAGAATGACCTTCACTACTCCTTAGGGGGTCTTTGCTTATATCACATCCTATGCCAACATATGTTTTATGTATCTATACTTTTTTTATACAAAAACTACCATCATAAGTTAATACGAGGCTATGGCCACATCCCCCAATGAGTTCTCCTTTTACTAAAAGGGGTAAATATTAAATGGACTAAACATATTATACCACCATTGAAACCTCAAAGCGAAGAAACTATGAAAAGAAATATTTTAGTCTATCCTGCATGAAGCACAATATTTCATATCTAGATAAATAAATCTAATATTGCTATTGGAATATATTAACAAAATTTCATCCTAACAATAATGATAATCTTATGTTAATAAGAAGATAGATGCAATTTAAAGGAATTATAAAATAATTCAGAATGAAGTATGTGTCATTTAGAAAATTTTCCCTTTCCTCTTGGAACCCAAAATTTCAATGTCGTGTTGATCACTAAGAATTGAACTATAATTCCAACAAGGCTTTCTTATTAGGGCACTTAAGCAATTGATTTTTTTTTTTATAAGAACATGAGTTCACTATTATTATCAAAATAAGATAAAGGCATGTCTTTATGAATCACATCTTTACCATCACCCTACGCTAGACAAAAGGACTTTCAAGATGTTTTTGTTGATACATAATTGTTCAAAATTCACCCAAAAAATGGCCTAAATTGTCTCAAAGATGTTTATTAGTTCTTAACTAATCAAATTTGATTAGAAGAGTATTATATAAAGGGGACATTATCATAATTTTTTTTTTATTCTTATAAATCATCATTACAAAAATGATACATAAGTTTGATAATAGAATATGAATAAGATTTATTTTTCTCTATGAATATTAAAAAATCTATGAATAACATTACACCCTACGAATATGAACCCTTAGATTAATAAACCCAAGGGATTTATACTAAAAATCCAAAGGATTATAAACCCAAGGAAGTAATTAAACCCAAGGGATCAATAATATAAAATCAAGGTATGTAAACCCTAAGATAAACATTATAAACCCTAAAGCAATCATGGTTGATGATGATTGATTTTCGTATTGAGACAATATTTTTCACAATGCAACTTTGGACCATGGTTGCTTTTCATATTGAAAAAATCCTTGTCACATTGTGACGTTGGACCATGGTTGCTTTTCATATTGAAAAATCATTGTCACATTGTGACGTTGGACCATGGTTGGCCATGATTATAAACCCAATGGATTTATATTAAACCCAAAGATTAATATTATAAATCCTATGAAAATGTTATACCCTAGGAATATGAACCCTTAGATTAATAAACCCAAGGGATTAATATTATAAACCCAAGGGAAGAATAAACCGAGGGAAATAATAAACGGTTGATTTTCATATTGACATAATCTTTATCACAATGCAACATTGGAGTATGGTTGACCATGACTAATTTTCATATTAAGACAACATTTGACACAATGCAACATTGGAAATTGGTTGACCATGGTTGATTTTCATATTGAGACAATATTTGTCACAATGTGACGTTGGGCCATGGTCGACCATGGATGACCATGGTTTTCATAATGTAATGTTAGACCAAGGGATTGATATTATAAACCCAAGGGATTAATTCTAAAATCCCAAGGTATTATAAACCCAAGGAAAATGGACCCATAGATTAATAAAACCAACAGATTAATATTATAAACCCAAGGGAATAATAAAACCAAGGGATTAATACTAAAAATCCAAAGGATTATAAACCCAAGGGAGTAATATTAAACCCAAGGGATAAACCCAAGGGAATAATATTATAGCCCTAGGTATATAAACCCTAAAATAAACATCGTTGACCATGTTTTACCATGGTTGATTTTCATATATGCTATATTATAAACTTAATATTATAAACCATGATGTCAAACCCAATATTAAAAGTCGTAATTATAAAATCTATAGTATAAAACCTAATATTAAGTATTATATATAATTACTTTTTAAGGAAATAGATAATAAATATTATATATTATAATAATATATAATAAATATTAACCCCAAGGATCATAGTCTAAACCTTAAGATTAATGTTATAGATGGAAGGGAATAATATTAAACCCAAAGGATAATTATTATAGTCCCTTATTAATATTATAAAACCAAGGGAATAATCTTAAACCCTATGAACATGAACCCTAAAATAAACATGGTTGGCCCCGGTTGACCATGTTTAATTTTCATATTGAGACAATCCTCGTCCCAATGTGACGTTCGACCATGGCTGACCATGATTTATTTTAAAATCGAGAGAATCTTTGTCACAATGTGACATTGGACCATGGTTGATTCTAATATTGAGACAATATTTGTCACAATGTGACATTTGACCATGGTTGGCTATGAGTGGTTGAGATTATAAACCTAAGTGAATAATATTATACCCTAGGAATATGAACTCTTAGATTAATAAACCCAAGGGATTGATATTATAAACCCAAGGGAATTGTGAGGACCCAACCGTAGGGCCTTTAGCTATTGATATAATCATTCAATTAAATTTCCGGAATTTTGAGAACAATCAAATAAATTTCACAAAATTTTAGAACAAGGAAAATTTCAGGTTTATAAAACATCATAAGCATGAACATATATTATTTTAATTTTACAACATGCATAACTTTTAACAATTTAAATAAATAAAGTGACTAAATGAAGAATACTTTATTCGATGACTTTGTTGGGATGCTCTTGACTCTGTTAGGATTCTCATGTTGGGCTACTTAATCAAATTTACCTCCTAGCCAACTAGGAATGATTTCCTAGCCTAGAGAATGTCCATAGGTTCCCTAGCCCTCTGAGTTCAATTCCAACCACTTGTAGTGTGTCCAAGTTAAAACCACCACTCTCCAAATAGATCCAAGTTTAAGTTCTCTCATTTTTCTCTTTATTCTCTTCCTTCTCCTTCTTTACCTTCCTCCTCCAAATAAAATCCTCCAATGCCAAAATAAAGAACAAAGATCCCCCTTCTCCTCTCATCCTCCTTCTCTTTCTCTCATCCACTTGAACCAAATACCATTAATGCCATGAATACCTCCCATCCTTTTATTTGATGACCTTGACTTTCATTTCCATATATTATCCCAAAATAAATTTGAGGAGACACCTTGAGAATTGAAATATAGATATTTAATTGAGAAATAAATTGGAGAAGACCATATCCTATCCAAAAGTAACATTGAGAAAACACCTTAAGAATTGAAATATGAGTATTTAATTTAGAAATAATTTGGATAAAATCATATCTTATCCAAAAGTAAATTTGATAAGACACATTGGGAATTGATTAATAATTGAATAATAATAAATAATAAAAAATCATATTAGTAAAATAAAGTTATAGATTCACAAGTGTAGGTATTACTTAATAATTGAATCTAGAGGCACATTCTACAGCCCAATATGACCTTGATGTGTAAGTATGTCATGTCCTCCAAAAATATATATATTTTTTTTCTAATGTCGGCCAAAACATTACTTGAACATTAAATTAATATATAAACTTTTTAATCTTATTAAATGGACTAAGATATTAAAATATAACTATGTATTATTATATATAATTTGAATGGATAATAAATTATCTCACACATTTAATAGTTCTTTTGTCATATACGTGAATTTCAATGAATCATAAATTTACCATTAACAAAAAAAATTACCACATTAAAATTGCAAATTAGGTAAAATATTAAACATCTTTACTCAGATTTACTAAAGCTAATAGCATCTCTTAAATCAAAGGAGAAAGGTTAATTCAACAAAAATAATCAAAAATCCTGCTCCAAAACCTTTTAATATTTTTTTTGATTAAATATTTGTAAAATGAATCTTTGGAGGGAAAAACCATATCCTATGGATATATTAAAGTCTTTAAAGACATAAATATTTCCACATCAAAGTTCTAATATTTGAAATTATTAATTTGATGTAGTTTTATTATATTTTTTGTTTCATGCCATAAAAACATTATTAATCTAATATTAATATTATTAAATTTAATAACTTTGGATTATATAATATTAAATTTAATATGATATTCAATTGTTATATTATAATATATATTAATATATCATGATATATATTAACTCTAGATGTATTTATGTAGGAAAGAACAAAGACATAAAGTGATAGAGGTGGAGAGATAGAGGGAGTGACAAGGGAGATATGGAGATAAAATGAAGGTGAAAGACATAGAGAAAGAAGAGTGGAGAGAGAGAGAGAGAGGGGGTGACAAGGGAAAGATGTAGAGAGAGTGTGTATGTTTTGGGGTGAGATAGAGAGAAGGAGAGAGGGAGCGAGATAGTGACAAGGTTGGAGGGTGAAGAGAGAGAGAGGGAGGAGAGAGGCAGAGGGAGGTGAGAGAGAAAGGGAGAGAGATGAAGGAAGAGAGGGAACGTGAGAAAGAGAAGAAGACAGGGATGGAGAGAGAGATGGAGTTGGAGGGATAGAGAGAGGGATGTAAGAAGAAATACCTAGAGAGAGAAATGTGTAGAGAGAGAGAGGGAGTGATAAGTGAGATAGAGAGAGAGGGAGAGAGGAGAGCAAGAGGGAAGAGAGAGAGATGAGGGGGAGAGAGAGTGAAGGGGAAGAGAGAGGGAGAGGAAGAGGGACGGAGAGATATATAGATATGGAGAAAGCATGTGTATGTTTTGGGGGTGACATAGAGAGACAAAGGAGAGACAGAGGAGATAGAGATATATATGGGAGGTGAAGAGAGGGAAGAAGAGAGAGATAGAGAGAGGGAGGGAGAGATAGATAGATATGGAGAGTGTGTGTGTGTATGTTTGGGGGGTGAGATAGAGAGGCAAAGAAGGGGAGATGGAGGGATATATAGATATATATGGAGGGGGGAGAGAGGGAATAATATTTATTGTACTATATGTATTGATTTCAGTGTAGATGACAATTTATAATCCTATTTGATTGTTTGCACTAGATGCATTGACTTAAATTTAGATGTTGATTTCTAATTATATTTGATTGCTTGCACTAGATGAATTGATTTCAGTTTAGATGTTGATTTCTAATCCTATTTGATTGCTTTTTCTAGATGCATGATGGTGATTTCTAATCTACTTGATTGCTTGTGTTAGATGCATTTATTTTCGTGTAGATGTTGATTTCTAATTATATTTGATTGCTTGCACTAGATGTACTGATTTCAGTGTAGATTTTGGTTTCTGATCTTATTTGATTACTTGAATTATATGTATTGATTTCAATGTAGATGTTTTCTAATCCTATTTGAATTCTTGCATTAGATGGATTAGATGTTGTTAATCTTGAGACTATAAATTATTAAAAATATTTTTCAAGATTAGATGGATGGGGGGAGAGGGAAGAAGATTTCTTGTACTAGATGTATTGATTTCAATGTAAATGTTGATTTCTAATCCTATTTGATTTCTTGCACTATATGCATTGATTTCAGTGTAGATGTTGGTTTCTAATTATATTTGATTGCTTTCACTAGATGCATTGATTTCAGTGTAGACGTGGATTTCTAATCCTATTTCATTGCTTGAACTAGATGCATGGATTTAAGTGCATATGTGGATTTCTAATCCTATTTGACTGCTTGCACTAGATGCATGGATTTCAATGTAGATGCGGATTTCTAATTCTATTTGATTGCTTGCACTAGATGCATTGATTTCAGTGTAGATGTTGATTTCTAATCTCATTTGATTGCTTTCATTAGATGCATTGATTTCAATGTAGATTTTATTTTCTAATCCTATTTGATTGTTTGCATTATATGCATTAGATGTTGTTAAGATTGAGGCTGTAGATTATTAAAAAAAATATTTTTCAAGATATATTTAGTAAT
>APFE030220245.1:0-22685 GCA_000404065.3 Pinus taeda
AATACCATCTGATGGTTGTTTGGAGATGAAATTTATACACTGATTTCTAAATGCTTATGGTAGTCCTCCTCTTGTTGCTTTCTCTGTGTTCTGTTATCTCTTCTTAGGGCTCTCCACTATTTTCAACACAACACTACCCTTGCAGCACTCTACACCTATTTCTTAGGCCACAACTCTGCTCTTGCTTCCTCTCACATCTACTCACTCTCCCACGTTTCTCAATGGAGGTTCACAGGTTTGTATCTGTGCTACACTTAGCTCGATTTACTCACTTTCATCATCAAATCTGCCCAAATGTGTATTAATGGCATGGATCCCCATGCTTTTTCTGAAACACACTTCCCATGTGTCGTTGTTGCATTCAAGATCAAAGGAATGGGCGATGATCACATCCATGTCATGTGATAGGCACTCCATGCTTTTGTTGAAATGCACTTCCCCTGTGTTGTTGCTACATTCAAGATTAGAGGAATGGGCAATGATCACTTCTCTGTCATGCTACAGGCACTCCATGCTTTTGTCTTAAATATCAGATCTACTTATATATTTCACAGAGGCTCTCCATGATCATTTATGGCTCGCAGAGACTTAGCTGGACATTCTCATGACACCTTTGTTCTTCATTTATATTTACAATGCATTCATGAGATTTCTTCAGCAATCAACCACACTAAACTACATTCAAAGCCACAACTGCCAATTCATACATAGTTAATACACCTTTGTATTGTTATTATATCAGCGAAGTTTCACTATATAACACTATTAAATCCTTTTCCATATCAGTTCTTTTACGCATAAAAGACATATAAAAACAATGAACTCTGACAGTCCTCATCCCCTTATGTATGAGCCTCTCTTTGTGTTTTCCTCCATAGAACCAAGGGCTATGAGAGCACTCATCCTTAAGGTGTTAAGTCCTCTAAACCCTCAATAGGGGCTATATTTCCTTTGTTGGTCCCTTACACATTTGTTTCATAAAACTGATGCTTTATACCCCAGGAGGCCATTTATCAAAGAACTATTTATGATGTAGCTATGCCAACCACCAAGGATTGTCAATCGCCAATTTCCGAAGTGATGTCATCACATGCCATGTGGCATCTTTCAACCAGTGACATGTTTCATCCGAATATGACCCATTAGGCTGTCCAAAACCCTAAAACAACCTGCCATGTGTCCCTCTGTATCATGATGTCATACGGATTTCAAAACCTACCTGACATTATAAGAAGCAATCAAATGTTTCCATGTGTCATCATCAAAACTTCTCAGACACTTCTACATGTCCTCCTAGAGGATAAAGAAAGGGCCTCACCCTTCTTGTTTTCACAATGATTTTCTTTGTAAGAACATTTTTGGCTCTCCCAACTATTTAACACTAGAGGCCTCAATCCCAACATCACTTTTGAAATGCCAAACACCAACCACTGATGCACCACTATGTGCTGACCGTCGGGAAGCTTCGATATGTGATATCACAAATCGCATATCACAAATTATTGTTGCACTACACCCCTAATTCTCAATCCTTTGATCTCTGATATGCTGGGATCTCAGATATACGATATCGCAAATTGCTAATCAATAGTTCACTTCTGCCATGCACTTTTCCTTGAATCCATTGATCACTAATTGTTGGGACCTCTGATCTCCGATATTCCTCATTGCATAAGGCTTGAATCACCCTAAACTCCAACATGCCATATATTCCGAACAACATGACCATCTCTAGACATATTAATACCATTGGAGAGCTCTTCCAGAGCACTATCCAATGAAAAGAGTATGATTAGCCACTGAGCCCATCTTCTACCTCAAAAGATGGATCCAAAGTCTCTACATAGCAGATCATCACAACCACTAAGGCATGAAACCCTATCATTAGGTTGAGCCTTGTTTGACATTAATGCAAACACTTGCATAGCCAACCACCTTCATACACTCCAATGTCCAACAATGATTTATTTGGAGGGAAGTTGCAGCCTCGAAGGAGGCCTAAAAGTGAATGAAAGGAGTTGTAGAAGCTTTCTAACAACGTTAACCAGGTGTATCAAATTTACAGTGAATGCACCAACCTTTGATGTCATGAGGTATGTATGTTAATGATGCGTTCGTGTTGAGTTTGGTGCTAGCTAGGTGGTGTCCAGGTGTGGACAAGGTGGCAGTGTGCGGGAGCCATGTGTTGAGGTTGACTTAGGTGGTTGGAGACCTCAATAAGGAGTAGATCCTACAGTGGTTTTATTGGGCATCATTGAATCAGTGGATGGTAGTGTGGTGATGGCCCAAAGTATCCCTTGACAAGCAGTCATAACAAGATCTTGAAAACTAAAGGTTAGGTGAAGGATTGAGGGTAATGTGTAGCTCTTTGATGGAAGAAAGAAGCTACAAGATTGGTAGATTGGAGCTCAGGTATTGGCCAGCCTAGAAGCTTCTTATTTGGCAGTAAAGCATGGCTTCCCTAAGCTTTGGACCCAAAGCCTTATTGTGCCTATCTTTAAAAGTGGGGACAAAAACGTTCCCCCTAACTATAGGAACATTATGATCAACCCCGTTTTATCCAACTATATGGGCTCATTTTCGAAAATAAGATTAGCCTCTCGCTTGAAATCCATGGTAAAAGAGCTAAAGGGAAAGCTAGTTTTATGAGGCATCACACAACTATCAACCATTTCTTCACTCTTGGGATCATTTCTGAGGAGTGCCACAATAGTAAAACTGACACTTCTATTGTTTTTTTGACTTTAGAAAATCTTTTGACATTATTCCTTGGGATAAGCTATGGAAAAGACTCAAAGAGAAAATGGTTCCTCTTGAGTTAAGGATTGTTTTGATTCATCTTTATGAGAATATTGTTTCCAAGCTTAAGACCAATGAAGCATGGTTTAAAGAAAGTAAATGCAATATCAAGCTTAAGCAAGGGTGTCCCTAGTTCCCTCGCCTTTTTGACATTTACATCAATGACCTAGTGGAGAGTTTGGAAACTGTAGGTTGTAACGACCCCCAGGTTGCTTTTATGATCATTACTCTTCTGCTTTATGCAAATGATATCATTCTTCTAGCCAAAAGGCACAATGAAATTCACAAGAAGCTTAAGACTCTTCATGATTACTGCTCCAAGATGGGTATGCCAATTAATACTGACAAGACTAAAGTCACGATAATAAATCCAAAAAGATCAATCATGGTAATTTTCTCTATGATAACAATTACTTGAAGCAAGTTTCTTCATATAAATATTTAGGTGTTGACATCCATCATCAACTCAATTGGAATTATAACATTGAGAAAAGTATTATTGGAGGCTTGAAATCTTATTACGAGCTTGAAAATAATTGTAAGTTAGCTCATATTTGGATTTGGAGTAAAAAAGAAGGTTCCTCTTTGAGACCCTTGTCATCTGTGTTATTATATATGAAAGTGAGGTTTGGGGTTGCGGTATATCCAGAGATTCGTGGCAAAAGTCGAGATGATTCAAGAGCAATTTATAACCTACAACCTCAAGATTAAAGGAAATATTCAGTATTCTATCCTTTTGATTGAAGTTGGCTTTTCCCCCATTGAAAGCATGGCTATGTTGAGATATTTGATGTATAAGAAGAAAATTTATAACATGGAAACCAAGAGGCTTCCCAAAATTGCTTCTCACTCTACCCAAAACCCCCACCTCTGCCTCAAGCATAGGTGGCATAAGGATGCCCAATCTTGGCTCGACCACTAGGGGATAAGAGAGGAGATCATCCTGGGGAATAACAACAGTATCAAAAATACTATCACCTCTAAAATTAAGGATAAATTGTGGGAAAATAAGGACCTGGAAGGAAAGAAGCTAAGGTATTATAGGAAGGTGATCAACCTCACCCTTGCTAACCAAAATTACCTCTTTGTCAAGGATAAGAAACAATCTCATGAGCTTCAAAGTGAAATCGGGCAGTGTCTATTCCCAAAACTCCCTGGGATGAAAGAATCTGTCACCTCTATGATATTAAGAGGGTGGAAGATGAAAAACACTCTCTTAGATTGCGCAACTCTTACTCACATTCGTTCTCATTTCCAAAACATTTGCCACACTTCCAACTTTCTTGACTTGTTCAGCCAATCTAACTATAGTGATCTTGGGGCGCTAATTTTCATTATTTTTTATCATAGAAATAATGCTTTAAAGAGTTGATGTTAATTACTTACTTTCTTAAGGTCCGGTAGACTACATTGGTCTTAGTGGACATTAATCACCATCATCATATAAAAAGAATAAAGAATTATAATAACTCATTGGGGCTTCATGCCAAATTACCAATAATCTATATATATGAATTATAAATTTCTTTTAATTTTTGAAATTTTAATTTTAAATTTATAAGATTTATTTTTTAAATATTTATTTATTAAAAGTTTAAATCACTTAATAAATAGTTATATATTTATTTATTCATGGTTTAAAAATTAAATTAAAACTATAAGAAATTCAAAATTATATACTAACTTATTATCTGAACTAGGATCATCCAAAATAATAAGAAATTTAAAATTATATACCAACTTAGATTTAATTTAATTCTAAAACTACCAAGTGGTGAGGGGATCAATATTTTTTTTTCACTTTAAAAATATCTAGACCTCAAGGATTTGATCTCTTTCAATACTTAGTAGATCAAAAAATTAAGATGGAACTAGACTATTTTAATTATAAATATTATATATATATATTTAAAATAAATTAAATTTCGTTTTTATGTAATTTGACTAAGTTAAATGTTCAAATAATATAACACAACAACAAAAAAAAAAAACATTACAATATTATATTTTATGATATAGATTTTAGATTAAATTAAATTTTATTTGGATGTAATTTTGACTAAGTTAAAATGTTCAAATAATATAACATAACAAAATATTACAATTAATAATTTTATTATATTTATTTTAAATAAAATTAAAATTTATTTTTATGTAATTTGACTAAATTAAAATGTTCAAATAATATAACATAACCATAACATGAGAAAACATTACAAATATTATACTAGTTATTCTAAACACAATTATCATTTTATAAAAATATATACCCTCTATAAAAAAAACATATATACCCTCTGTAAAAAAAAATACAAATTCAGAAACACTAATATGATAAATTTTAGCACATAAAAAAAATTGTACAAATACACTAAAAATGGCCGATAAACAGACCCTAAACAGGATTACAGACAGATTGGAAATGTCACTATAAACATACCCTAAACAAGATTACATTGAAAATGCCACTATAAACAGACCGCAAACAAGATTACAGACAGATTGAAAAACTAAGTAAAATGTACTGTTATAGATTCAGAAGCAATTTTTTCCTCTGAAAAAAGACAGACCCTAATTTAGAAACGACCGTAGATACTTCCATCAGTTTTCCGCTATTCAAGACTAACATACCCTAAACAAGAAAAGGCGGTGGATAGTTCTATTAATTATCAGCTATTCAACCCTAAACGAGAAACGGAAGTAGATCCTGTTATTTATCAAGTATCCGCTATCGTCGCCCTCAGATGAAAGAGTTATGTCTTCGGAAAATCCTTCTCTAATTGCATCCGCTGGACATGTGTATCTGCCTAGAACTTGAAATTCACATGACGGCTGCTTTCTTACACCATATTCTACTTGAAATCTATCAAAGTCTTCAATGTCTTCTTCCTCGAACTCCATAACCTCACCCATTACTGTCAGGAGTTGATCGGACTCTCTGAGCACTGACAGTCGAAATTTTGCGCCACAGAACAAGAAAGGTAGAGAATACAGCCGCTCATCATCAGGAAAGAACCGAGAACAGGAATCTTTGGTTATGTACCAAAACACCATACTTTCCTTGATAGGGTCATCAAACTCCACCACTGTAACAGGGAAATGCTGGTACACCCTTTCATTCAATATTTTGTGGGGTGCATCTTCCTTCAAAAGAAGTGCTTCTGACACTACCTTTGATGCACACACATTATCCAAGTCATCGCAAGAAAGAACATCTTTCAGTTTGTGAGTGGTCATGTTTGGAAAACGTATCAGTTTGCAAAGGTTACTGCCCAGGATTTCTCTCCTTTGTTCAAGACTTGGATAATGTTTTCTGGCCCAACTTATGACAAAATCATACAGTGCATCTTCCGATTCAACTCTCAATTCATCACTTGACAGCACAACCTCGATGCCGGCCAAAGGAAGATCCAGAAGCTCTTCAGAATGCCTGAAAATCATGATCAGGACATAACAGATTGATTAGTTTGAAGTACATTTTGGAAGTAAGGGCAAATAAACAGGGATGAATGAGAAATCTTCCACGAGAGAGTCACATCAGGCATGCAAATTTTGTTCTCCACATACATATATATTTTCTTCGGAATTTTCAGAATTCTGTAAAATTTGGATAAAGATAATTTTAGCCAAATTTAGAATTAATCTTCTTTTATAATATTTATTTTTTAAAAATTATATAATAAATTCACTATTATTTGCAGAGAAATGTTCATCTTTTGTTTGTACTCAGCTAATAACACAAATATAACATTCTAACCATTTTTCACCCAATTTCATGCTATATATTATATCATTAATTGTAAAAATTTACAAATTCATGTTATATATTATTATTATTTATTTTAATGATGTTTTTAATCAATACATTTAAATGGAGATATTAATGCTAATAACATGTATATAACCATTTGTTACTTTGAATTTATAAATTCTATAAAGTATAAAGAAATTACTCTATAAGATTTTTTTTCTACAAAAATTTAGAAAAAAGATATTTACATCCTAAGAAATAAAAGTAGTATCATCTTACTAAGATACTTTAATGCTCCAAATGTATTTAACTAAGCTATTCTTCTACTAATGATTCTAACTTAATTCTCTTACTAGATAAGCACCTTGTTTTCACTAACAAATATAAACAAAACCCTAAAGATTTTTTCTAAAATTTATTTGGTATTGAACAAATCAAGCTCCTTACTTACAATAAAGTGGTCAAATTCTAACCAAATGACTTGTATACATGGTATACATGGGTTGGGTAGTAGTATCCTAGATTATATGTGACTTCACATATCTCCATATACAAACAAATAATAAGTTGACACTTCAAAGAACTATATATCTGAATTCAATCATAAATCATTAACCCTAACCTTCAACTTTGTTGTGCATAGAAGTTTTTTGAAAAAAAAATCTAGTAACAAAAGATACTTTCTTTTTAACCAAAGTTAAATTGATATTTTCTGAAAAACTTAAATAACTAATTAAATCATCTATCCTATAAAACAATATTAATAAACTATATCAAAAATTCTATCAATAAACTATATCAAAAAATTTATTGCTTCTCCCTAATTCTATTAAGCAATTGTGTTATGTAAATAAGAAAAATAAAATAGTTAATTCTTCTTAAAAAAGTCCCGGTTTTTAAAAATCATATAAAATAAAAAATGCAAAATCTAGAAGTCAAGAAAAATTAGAAAGTCAAAGGCAACTTACTTTTCATCTAACTTAATCCTGATGATACTTCTTTAAAAAATTTTTAAAAAAATTAAAAAGCATTGTAATAAGAAAACTTACTTTTCAATATAACCTAAATGTTCGACAAGAAACTTCTCTGCAGACTCTTTTAATGACTGCACTCTGTGATTTGTAAGCATAGTCGGGGGGAGCTGTAAATAATGCAATGCAGAGTCTGTTGTCATTGATGACTGCAACGCCCTGAGGCAATAATCAACACATCTTGTGACATCCATCTTGAGCGCAAGAATCAGCACATCCAACACCTCAGCAGTACAAGGCAGTTGAAGTGTTCCCTGATGCATAAACCTCAATACATTCATGAAAGCCTCTTCCTCTGCAATTTTAAATACAGCACCACAACAATTCTTCAGAGACTAAATTGAAACCTAATCCGAAGAACCAATGTAAAACCGTATTCCAAATTGTATAATAGTTTTGGCAAGTACGATTGAACATACCTGAACAACGTATATGAAAAGTGAGATGTCGATTCTCTAGTTCCAGCTTGTCATCTGTGAAAAGCTTAAACTGGGACAGAAGGTAATCAGCAAAAACTAAGAAAAAGTACATTGAAAAAGAAGATTTTCAAGAGAAAGGTAATCAACAAAAACTAAGAACAAGAGAGGCGTTTCAAGAGAAGATTTTCTTACATTGAAAAAGAAAGGGCACACTTCTGCCTGTATTGCTGAGTTGATTTGCACATTTTTTACTTTGAGTGCAACATTAGAGCATCCCATGCCCACGAGACAACAAACTGGTCTACTTGCACCTTCATGATCTGAATGGCAAGGTGATAGAACACATGCACATAATAATACATACATATTAAATTGGCATATGTATGAAATTCCTTATAGTCATAGAACCCACCATTATACAGAAATTTGATTACTAAAATCTGTACACTACTCTAAATTTGAACCTAAATTCTTGCAAATTAAATTGTCACACAAGAAACATCCCAATTTTAAGTTAGATTTGAAAAAGAAATAGATCTTTCACACTCTTTTTTCAGACGAGAATTATCTGTGGTTTACCTGATAATTCTACTTCCTTAACAAACCTTTAAACCTAACTTTGAGCATCTTAATACCTAACCTTGAACCTTCATCCTCCGAGAAACTTAATACCTCACCCACCTTACGATCAGGCTACACTAGTTGTTGCAAGGAAAATTCTAATTTACATAAAAATTAAAGTAATACGAATAATAGAGCAATACCATGCATGATTTTATCGTTCCATCCATCCACTCCTCTTTTTTCTTTTCCAGTATCATGTCCAAGAGATTTTGTTGCTGCATCCCATGCGCCTCCATTTCCTTCTGAATTTGACATTAACTCTATGCGCAGTGCGCAGTCTGAAGAACAACCATTATCGAAGACAAAAGAGAAGTCCTGCGTACCATCCGAATCTTTGTTAATATGTGGCGTATCTGGATCCATCCTGTCACTTGACAAATCTACCCACAAAGTGGGATCCCTTTTAAATTTATATAAAGCTTATATGAAGGTTGATCTTTAAGTCAAAAGATCCATCCTGTCACTTGACAAATCTGCCCACAAAGTGGTATCCCTTTTAAATTTATATAAAGCTTATATGAAGGTTGATCTCGTCAAAAGGAAAGTCAATGTAATCGTTTTTAATATAATATATTTTAATAGTGCATAATTTTGTTTTAATTTAAAATTTACTGAAATATAAGTATAGATATAAATATAAATATTAATTTTATGTTTTTTATTTTATTTTTACAGAGTGAAAATGTTAAAGATTACAACGGTCTCTACCATAATGGGATCAAATGTTTACTTACCAATTTTTTTTAATAAAAAGTGAATTGGGTGAGGGGAAATCTTTGATAAAATATAATATTATAATATTTATTGTCACCCTTACCCAATAAAAAGTGGGAAGAGGTGGGGGGAATAGTAATTAAAATGGAATATTATTACATTTTACCTAATATTTCCGGTCACACCCCACCTTGAATATTACATATAATATTACAATATTTATTACCACCCCCATCCAATAAAAAGTGGCCATAGGTGGGAGCAAATAGTAATTAAAATGTAATACTATTACATTTTACATAATATTTCCCCTCACACATCAACCTAAATATTACATTTTACTCCATATTTTTCCTAACCCCTATTTTATAGTTGAGTTTGTTTACTTTCAAACTTCAAATAAAAAGAAAAATTACAATAAGATGTGGACTAGTTGAGGGAAAATATTGGGTAAATGTAATATTATAATATTATATTTTGAGCAATGGAGGTAGGCAAAAATATTAGATAAAATCCACAAGAATGCCGTGAACATATCAATAATTTTTTTTTACCTTTATAGGCTACATGTATTCAACACCATCATTTTCTACAACTAATGATGTATCTAAATATAACATCAAACCAAGATGGATCTAGGCTACTTTAATTTCCCTCTCAAATAGGTTATATTCCACATGAATACCATGGGTCAATACCATGGATTCTTAAAAACATGGCTCATTTTTATTATTTAATTTTATAGGATTATTTTTATTTTCCCATTTTCATTTTATTTTTTACATTACATCACACACATACTATAGTGTAACACCCCACGATGATATTTGAGTTCCTGTAATTTAAGTTACTTGCATTACTCAAGACTATAGTAATTGGAGGTCATGGGAAGCCTAGTGGAATTTCTCTCTCTCTCTCTATATATATATATATAATTTTGTTATGAGAACCTTAGAATTCAAGAGGGCAGAGCGCTAAACAAATTCCAACCTCCAAAAATAGTTAGAAATAGTTACCCCTCTCTTCCATGGAGATAAAGGAGGATCTCAATGGGAAGAAGGGTTCTTCTTTTTTGGATCTTGACTGAAAGAAAGGAGAGAAGATTGTGAATTTGGGCAGGACGCTGCCAAGGAGGAAATCCTGAGCTAGATTAGAGCCAGCGAAGAACTCTGGTATAGACAAAGATCAACAAGTAATAGGTTGGATTATGATGTCTTGATGCCTATTACTTGACTCTAAATTGGTTAATGTTGTTTACTGTATGGAGTGCAATGGAGTGGAAGATCGCGAGGAGAAGTGGATGTAATTTCCTTTCTCAAGGTTGGGTGGACAGTCTCAGCCCCGTTGAATTCTTGGTTAAGTTGCTCTTCAGATAAGTATTTTATGCTTGAAGATGTATGTGTTGTTCTAGAGTTAACTTTGTTGAAAGGAAAGGGATTCAAGTTGTTCAAGTTGTTTTGCAACAAATTGTATGAATGAAAATCCTTGTGTTTATTTATTGTAATCGTTGAAGGGATGAATTGGCTTATTGTGATTATCTGACTGTATTTACCTTCCGTAATGGCTTACTGTTTTTATTTACTATAAATGGCTAGGCTAGGCAATTTAATGAGATTATTTAAGGGTACCCTGCACCATGTGCACTACTAAGGCAGTATGATACTAGAGTTATTTGTTTATGTATATTGGTATACATATGAAGAACCCTAGAGTATGTATGGATAGTTTGCCTTAATAGGGAAATAGGGAAGGAAGAGGATAAGCCAAACTTATCAGTTGAGTGTTCACTCCAACTTGCGTTCCACGTGGAATGGGTATGGAAGAGCCCTGAGCTAGGGTATCCATAGGATAAAGGAGTTGATGAATGTGGTGAAGGGTAAACTGTCACCTTTAGAGGAACAATCACAAACAGGAGGGTTACACGGTAACTGGGTAGTAAGTTCCTTAAAGAAATCCTATAAACCTAGTAAAGTTTGCAAAGAAAACCAGACTAAAACCATTCCAAGTGTGTCTCTGTAGAAAATAATATCGGGGTTTATCCCTCACAGGTCTTTATTAATAACTGTAAAGAATCGATGGGTAGGGTAAGCAAGGTTTCGGGTACATGGGTACCGAAAGGGTTTAGACCCTGCTCACCAAAGGGAACTAGCAGTTGAGTCTGATCCCCCTCAACAACCTTCTTGTGACTTCATCAATCTAGAAATATATATATAGATATAACCAATAAAATGTACTGCAAATGATAAGTGCAAACAAAGGGGAATTACAAACCCTCACTGAGATGAATTAACTCGGGAAAATTAAATCAAGAATTGATGCATGACTTCTAGTCTCCGTAGAAAATAATGTTGGGTTTATGCCTCATAGGTCTTTATTAATAACTAGATAGGATTGATGGGTAGGGTAAGCAAGGTTTTGGGTATATGGGTACCAAAAAGGTTTAGACCATGGTCAACAAAAGGAACCAGCATCTGGGTTTGATCCCCCTCAACAACCTTGTTGTGACCTCATCAATCTAGAAAAACACACACACACACACACACACACACATATATAATGTACTAAAAATTGTAAGTGCATACAAAGGGGAATTTCAAACCCTCACCAAGAGGAATTAACTTGGGAAAATTAAATCAAGAATTGGTGCACGACTTTTACAAGTTACATATACATACAAGGGAATCTTTAATTCAAAATTTTCCAACAAAAATAGAGCGATACAACATAAACAATGAATTCTTTCAATGACCAAGGTATACCTCGAGGCCTGACTATTAACATACAAGTAAAATAAATAAACACCCTAACAATGGCTCAAGAACATCTTACAGAAAGAGTCTCCACTATGAATTTATCAGATCATTGTTCCTCCCACGCTAGGAGTCAAGGAAAAAAGAGAAATTTACAATTTTAATTATAACTATATTTTGCATAAAGAAATCTTAAATAGAACTCCAACACCTGGGGATGCCTAGAAGGACATAGAATCGGGTGGTTCACATGACCAGTTTCCTTTAAGTTGGATGTCATGCTTTACCTGCATGCAAACGACAGAGGGCTTAGTAACATTCTTCAATGAAGCCTTATCAAAATAATGGGGTTATTAAGAGGTGAACTTCAAAATGGGGGTAGTTTACCATGTGCCCTAGAGGGTCAAAACTCAAACCCTCACTTGTAAATTTTGTAAGAGGTGTCATAACCTTTCATTCAAAAGCCTATTGAAAAACTGTGATGCCTCTGTGCATGTCAATTCCAAGAAAATAAATTACATATATGAGGAGCAACGACAGAGTCCTAAAGGAATTTCACAAGGGCTATAGGGTTTTACCTACAATATTTGTGGGCAAATAAAATGTGTGAGCTAACACCAAAAAATCATACACAGGTTTGCACAATCCAAAAGACATTAAAACACATCCAACAGAATGCACAAGTGAAGATTTTCCAGCTAAATACATCATGAAGTTAAAAAAAAAAATTGTAAGCTTAGTAGGACCTTTCATTCTTTAATTTTCAAAATAAAATTACATCCATGAAAGACATTCCATCGCCTCAACCTGCACATTGGTAAACCAGTTTTGTTGGCCATCGGAACACATTATAATCCATCCAAAATTTGAGGTTCTTAAGTCTATCATACTCAGCCTTATAGGGGCCCTGCATGTCTATAAACCAATTCACCCTTAACATGCTAACATAAGTACTACTAATCAAAATATACGTCATCAAAATTTAACAAAAAGGAAACTAATGGATACTAGTCATCAGAAGACTCCACCGGGGTTGGGTTCTTAGCACTACAACCTGGTAATTTTGATTGAGGAAGGCACAAAATGTGCTTCTCAACATGACCAAGATAGACATTATATTGTTGAATTTGAAATCAAACAAGTTGGAATTCTTTCTGAATTTCCTGAAACCTGGGATCAGATTTAATGGAACTAATAGCATTCATAATAACTCTAGCTACTATGCTTTTCATCATCCAATAAAGATCGATTGTTTGCTTATACTGAATGAACCTGCCATGAGTGTGACCTAGGTCGGGAACCAACAAACACCATTCCTCCATCTGTATCTCCTAATCAACCTGCTGATTAAGGTCGACCTCCCAACCCACAATCATATGCCTTACCTAATCAGGAATTCTTGTGGTATATGCTTGAGTCGCAACACTGATATGTTAGGCATCCAGTTTTCATCCACTCCACCTCGACGACTGCGAAGAGGTGGCTCCTCATCCACCTAGGACCCATTATTTTGACTTTGTCTTCGACCCCTAGTGCCTGACAGACCTACTCCCATAGATGGTCAATCCATTTTTGTCAACCCTTGCTTTACTCCAATATACTCGTCATAAATAGCCTGCATTGCCACAGAACCATGGCCCCTTGTTGAGGATATGTTCCCTTTCCTATATTGTTCTGAATCTGACTATAAAAAAGCCTTTGGGGCATAAGTATATTTCATAGTCTGGGGACCAGGAATCATAAATCCATTGGTGCAAAACATCAGATTTAGGCCAAAACCCATTAAATCTACATATAACTGATTTGGAATAGATATCTGTGTATAGGTATTTTACCTCAGGCATTACGATGGCAAGAGCAGGATTCTCAGATTTTTGTTCTACAATGTAGGGCCCTGGAAGTTCGAACAATGTTGAAGTTTTGGTTTGTGCTTTTTCCTTACCTTTGACTGCTTCATTGAAGGATCTTGTGCTTTTTGAGCTAGTTCCAACACTTCCACCCCTCAAATGCAGGTTAATTATGATGGGAAAGTCTGCGGTGATGCCATACTCCTAGAGTGTGAGGTTGTCATGTAAACTGTGGCCTGAGCAGATCAGACTTTGTTGGCATGGTAGTATACCGAGGTGGTTCTGGATTTTGTTTCTTAGCTCTTGAATCTTCCTCCCTTTCCAGATCCTCCAACAAATAGTCTTGCCTTCTAGTGTTTTAATGAAGATTTGTATTAGATACTCCACTTTTGAGTGTGGATCTATCTGAGAAGGGGCTTGATCTGTTGCCTTGTTCCCGGATATGTCAGATCTAAGCATTTCGATGCTTCCGTGCAGAGCTTCATCATGATCCAATCGATAGGAGCACCTCCGATCTGCATGCCAAAGAGGCCCTTTTGGTTCCTGAGTTCAATGCTTACCAGATCTAGGGCATGTTCCCATATTGCTAAGATAATATTCAAATCCAACCCCGCCAAATCTGGTAGAACCTGGAAGAATGCCAAATCCGTCCTCATAGAGAGCTTAGCGTCAACAAAAAGGTATTGGGTATTGTTGGTTCGAGGAGATACTTCTGGATCTCACCAGATCGAGGGCAACTCTGTCTTCTGGTTGAACAGATCTGATAGGATGTGTCTCAATTCGTGGATAAGATTCCGATCCAGCTCAAGGAAGTTCAATCCTTGCCAAGGAATAGAACTGGAAACCTCGAAGTGATGGCTATTTCGAATCAGTGTTTACATGACATCTTCTACGTGGCAACCTTTGGTTCTATGACCTAAGGAGTAAAAACCTTGTCCAGGGATACCATATCTTCTTAGGCCTCCAAGTGGAGCAGTTACATTAGCGCGAGAGAGTATTTTAGCAACCCCTGCCCTTAGAACTCCCGTTCCTGGACTAAAAGGTGAAGAAAGCTTAGTTCGCAATAGTGGTGTCCAACCTCTCCCTATTGATCGCTATGGGCTTTTCCTGGGCAGCGTAGTGCTACACCTCCTAGGACTATCGCTGCAGGGAGTGGATGATGATCTGAAGGGCCTTAAACAAGGACGAGGGCATGTGTGTGTACCTGACACTGCAGGGGATCCAGAATGTGGTGGGGCTCCAATCATCCACCTTGATGGGCTTGCCCACCGTGCCCTACCAGATCCCGCCATACCTTTGCCGCACTCATGTGTCATTATCATGCATGAACCAAGAGAGGGAAGAAGAATTCAAAATATTCTATACAAATAGGCCATGGGAGAACTAAAATATGAGACATTATTATGCTGGCCAAATTGCTATCAGAGCAAACCACCATTCCATTTTTGAAGCCAAAGAAACAAAGAGCACTAACATGTTGGCCATATTGCTTCTAAGCAATCCATCATCTTAGTGAGAGAAGAGGAATCACCATTGGAGAGTCTTCATACTTCTTTCAGAGAGAGGAAAAACTTGCAAAGAGATTGAGGAAAATAACCCCTCTTGCTAAGGATTTTTTAGCACCATAGCTGAAAGAATTATCTTCAAGTGTTTAAGATTCATCTATTGTATTCAACCTCTATTACAAACAATCAATAAAGGGAGATTTTTCCATTATTTTATTGACTTGTTTGCTCCATTGAGAATTTGTTTTGTATTTACCTCTCTGTTTTAGTTTATTTTTATGTATGCAATGTTTCTACTATTTACAATATTTTTTTATCTAATTTTTTCCAATAACAACACCAACTCTGTTTGTGATCCTTTGCAGGGAATAATCAACTATTAAGGAGGTGTCTTTTGGTACACCATTGCCACAAAAACACTACAACATGACTGGCAACCATATTGTTGTCTTTTCTTTAATCTAAAAGTTGTGTTTGCAGGACCTTGTCTCTACACAACCACTCTACAAGGTTCTCAACACCTCTTTGGAATTTTTGCAGCACCTCTCAGACCTGTTCTAAGCCCACGAAATTGAGTTTTCATTATCTTTGCTTGCATGCGCAACTTTTTCTCTAATAGACATGCGCATGCGTCTATGTGTGGCTAAACTTGTGCAGTAAACAGAAAGTCAAAAAGAGCCTTGTATTTTCTCTTTTCTCAAGTGATTGGCAACATTTACTGAATTGCCTTCACCTGTACATTTTTTATTTTCTATTTAGTATGTTTGGTTGCTTTACTAACCCCAATTAGTGGAAAAAATAGAGTATTTTTTTCATTTGTATTTGCAATACACACATAACTTAATTAGGGAAAAAGTAAGTGGACAAATTCCACATATTTTTTCAAACTATTTTGCTAAATTTTTCTACAAATAACATAGATTAACTAGTAAAGAAGTAAGTGGCCCATCATCCACAGATCTTACTACTAACCAAAGCAATCATTTTTTTCATTTTATGGGATTAGGAGTAACTGTTATTATAGAAAGTAAGTAATCTCTACTTCCCTTGCATCTCTTAGACGAACCTAGGTTTGCACATAAAAACTTTCTTAAAGTATTCGAATTTCCATCACCCTTGTTGAAATTCACATAGTTTAATAGGAAAAGAGTAAGTGGACCATGATTCACAACATATTTCTTTTCCAATACAAGGAACAATCGACACTTAGTGTCATTAGAAGGATATTGTAAATGATCATCACATATTTGCATCTTACCACACTTTGTATGTTCACTTGCATCACACACTAAGCTTCTATAATATTTGTACTAGAAGACATCCAGTTTTCGAACCTCTGTGTACTTAGTTTATTTTTTCTTACAAAATCACTCCATAAGTGAATTAAGACTCCTTGAAAACAACCATAACTTGAACCAACTAAGTTTCCCCACAGGGGCCACCAAAAAATTTATAGTTCAGGTTAGGACCATTAGGGCAGGCATCCCATAAGCCACCATGGACATGCTACACCTTTGAAACATAGTTGTTGAATTTTTAGAGAGATTAAAATCCTTCAATCATCCCATGGAAAAGAATACCCAAGCATGACAGATACCCGATTTAGAGGGGGTTCAACTTAGGTGTCAGTGTAATTTATGGAGTTGAATTAAAGCATTTGTTTTAATATCAATATGGGTTGGTAAACTTAGAAGCCCACCAAGGAATATAGAACATAGATTTAACTAATGTAGGAAGTAGTTGTTTAGATGAAAATAATGGAAATGCATACCAAAAATATCAATTACTCATTGTAAAGAAAGCATTGAAATTCTAATCTAAAAGAAAATGTGCAAAGATTTTATGTGGAGTATAACCAACAAGGAAGAGACTCTAACTTAAACATTCTCGTTGTCCTTCCTCATCATTCCTATTCTAACAAAACCAATTCCACCATAAACCATAACACAATTAGATTAAGAAAGAAGTAAAGATTAAATGCATAAACACAATTTCCAATTCAATTCTTATCTCACAAGGAACAAGACCTAACTTAGATGCCTGGGTTTTCCTTCCTTACTTAAACCAATTACTGAAAGGAAATCACTTCAAAAATATAAATGCCTATGACATACAATGAATTGACTTAGAAAATGTTCACAAGAAATTGTAAAGGAAATATTAAGCAATCTAAGATATTAACAATTATGCACAACAATTACAATGCAGTGTACTAGCTTAGAGTGGGGGCCCTCCATATTTGCTTGGTACCCTTGAAGACTACCAACTACAGTAGATAAACAATCACATCCCACATCAATCACAACAAGAAATAGAATGCAAGTTCTTCAAATTATATTAAGAAATAGAGGAGTCACAATAATAATAATAATATCCATAGTTTCTTAGTTGTTGTGCTTAAATAGCTAAGAATGTAACTAAATCAGCTAAAATGACTGTAACAACCAACAAGAGTCCTATTCCACCTAATAGGGTCGAACTCATCCATTTTGTTGCACAAAATATGGGAAGATTCAACAAAATCACAAAACTACCCATAAATCAAGGGATTTCCTGAGTGACTGGTCAAGTTCGACCAGCTTTGACCGAGCTTGTTTTGACTCATTTGGAGTGTGCCAATAATATTTTATCTATTCTTGGTTCCTATACTTCTCTAATTTACCTTCAGTTTGTGCCTAGGTATGTGTAGCGACTTCAATGGAGCCATTACGAGAAATCCTGTTTCTACCAAAAACAATTTTTAATACCCAATTTTTACTAAAAATTCTAAAAATTAAAAAACAAAATTATTTTACCTTAATGTGCAAAAAGAGGCAAAAATATGACAAATATGATCATGATATGGTGGTAAGGGATGGTAAAAAGGTGGAATATGTATGGTAAAAAAAGGTCAAAAATGAGGGCTAACATCTCCCCCTTGCTGATCCACAAGCATGTCCTCATGCTTGTCTTTGTCTTTCTAGACCTCCTTCCCCTGCATGCTGATGTAGATGCTTTCTGTTGTGATGCCTTTAAGAGTACATCTATTCCTTATGCCTATTTTTCTCCTCTTTTATAAATATTTGTTTTCGCCTTTTGTTTCTCATACTTAAATTCTCATTGTTTACAAATGATAGTAACAGTAAGCTTTGAAATTTTTGACCTTGTACTATGGAATTCCAACAATCAGTATTAACTATGACCATGTGATGAAAACTATAGGCACAATTTATACATGATGAACACCTTGACGATCAACAAGAGTGTGTAGATTGTTTCCAATGCCCAAAATCACACAGAATTAATATGAAATTATCAACATGATTATCGTCATAATAAATGGTTATTTGCTTTATATGCAAAGTACCTTCATGCTTTTGAAACGTGTAACTTTGAAGTTCTAATTTTCAACAAAAAGTGATATTCTTCACGTACCCTTAACATCTTTTTGTGCCAATCTTGCAATGTCACACAGTCACAGAGAAAACACCAATCAAACACATAAAATATTCTCTCACTTGTGTAGGGGGGGCTCCTTCTTGCCATGAACCTGCCACAAAATAACTTGTGCCAATACGTTTTATGACTGGGTGTTCATGTTCAATTTAGCCACTGTTTACCCACGCAATCTACAAAATAGGGGTCGAAAGAACTAGGAAAATATCCCACACAATAATGAATTTGAGAAATATGTCTCCATGAAGTCTAATTAGACTCATTCCAAAGAAAATTCATGTTTTAATTTTTCAAATTTCATTTTCCTTTGCTAAGAAAAAGTGATGCAAAATAGTGGCTTCTTAAAAATTTCTAATTTTGGAGAATTGTGACCATGTTAGTCACACATTCCGCTTCTTTCCATGAGAGATGGATCATCACTGTTGTTCATATGGTTTTACAAAGAAACAAAGAGGCTTTACCTATTTCCTTTCTTGAATTTTCTAATTTTAGGTTAAAGACTTCATTTCTTAACTAAAATGAGAACTCTGTTCACCATACAATTCTTGAATTTCTCAGGATTTGAGAAAAAAATTGTAAGAAGACTTCAAACAATTCAAAGAAATAATGATCTAAATCCATATAAATTGAATTGAAACAATCACTGCCCCCTATATCCATTGTATCCTGTATCAACTTTGAAATTGTATCAACTATGAAATTCAATCCACTACAATTCACTGATATGACAACAAAACATAGTTTTTAACAAATTTTTCTAATTTCCAAGAAGTTACTCACTGAACTCTGATAATTTACTCATTGTATACTTCACTGAAAAATTCATTCATAATAAAAAGAATATCCTTACTACATATTTTATGAGATTTTTTCAAAGAAACTCTTTACAGTATACTCACAAGAACAAGGAGAAATCTATGAACTGAAATGTCAAAATTTAGCACTGAAATACCAATTTTGTCACCATTGTATACTCACAAGAACAAGACTTTGTGTTTTAACACCTTAGAAATTTATTTTTAGATTATTTTTTATGCAATATACATTCTTCTTATCACATTCTTCTCTAACAATTATAATTCAAAATTAAAGAAAAAAAAAAAAAATGCCAGTCACAGTATAGCACTAGAATTCATGCATTCATAGCTTTAAGACGACACTCACAGTTTAGCACCAACATCATGCATTTCGAGTTCTATTTTGTGGTCTATGCTGCCAACCAACGTAAATTGGAGTCTCACACTATATTGCCAATTATGTAACTTGGAGTCTTAAACTACGCTACCAATTATGTAACCTGGAGTCTTAAAATACACTGCCAATTATGTAACTTGGAGTCTTAAATATGCTGCCAATTATGCCACTTGGGTTTTACGCTAACAACTATGCCTTTTAAACTCAAATTTGATATCTATCCTAACAGTTGTTTTAAAAAAACAACTAATTGGCCTTCACTCCTAATCCAACTCAAACACTGAGAATTTTCAAGCGATTCAGGGGATTTTTATCTTATAGATCAGTTTCAGAGTTCTAATTAATGAGACTCGATGATTTTTACGGAAAAGTTCAAGATTTCCTCAACACTGCATAACTTAGAAATTTTCACACTTCATTTCTTGAATCGATTTCATCCTTGACTACACTATAAATCGATTTCAATCATGGGTTTTATGCTTCCTACCTGAGCTTTTTAGCTATATCATTGTGCTTCATTTCTCCATCTCTAAGCCTTCATTTCTCTTTCTTCTTCTCAGCCATAGCACTGGGCTTTCTTCTACACTTTTATGAACCTGCGTTGCGTCTCTAAGTTTATGCATTGGTGAATGACACTCTTGAACTCGCTTATGCAGCGTTTTGAATTTTGTTTAACTAGATTGTGTTTCCTGTAGGTGAAATGTTTGAATCAACCTAACACTTGTCTTATTTCTTTTGGTCGATTTTGATGATCGCCTTTTACATCATAATTAGCTTTGATGACCGCCTTTTACATCCTCATCGATTTCCCTAATGATTTCCTTTGGTGCATGAGTAAGTAGTGCCTTGTTATGATTGCATGTATTTTAATTTATATGCGCCATAACTTAACCACTTCATATGTATTTCTTTGTAAAGGATTTGATTCCATTGTATGAATTTTGTATGCCATTATTAAATGAGCCTTTTAAATTTATCATCAAGACTACATTCCCATTGTTCTCTATGGTGATTACAATGATATTTTCAAGGTCCCTATTGTAATGATATATTTCATCTCCTTTTTCTTCAAAGCCTAATGTTTTCTTTCTCTTGATGCATTTTTTAATGATTTTCCATATGTTCCTTGTAAGAATTACTCTTTGAAATAGTTTTTGAAATGACCATTTCAAGACCCAAAAAAAATAGAGTAATTTTTTAACTTCTAGATCATGTAAATGCATCTTGATACCATAGTTCTTCATAGCATTATAACTCCTTATTTCAAACACATATTTGTTCTTATTTTATGACACTAACCCATGCTTTTAAATGTGACTTGTTTTGCAGAAAAGACTTGTCTTGTAGGAAAAGAGACTTTGATTTGAATAGATGGTAGGGTAAAATGTTTAGGAAATGAAAAAGGTTTATGTATGTGCATGGGATGAAGGGATTACACTCTTATGCACCAAGGTTTTAATTAGTCTCCTAATTCAAGAATTTCTTTCAAAATAAAAAAACATTAAAAATAAATTTTTAACTTACAGTATTTCCATTACTTTCCTTAGTTGTTTCTTGAAAAAAAGTGTCTTTAAAATAGATTCTTTAGTTGTTTAGAGATGAACTGATCTTCGAATGACGCTTCTATACAAGACATTCCAAAAAAAATTAAACTGGATGAGGCCCCTTTGTGAAGAATAATTTACTTAAATATAGAGAACTATCTGAAATAAAAATGTCATTAGGTTCAGTCATCCATAATACTTATAAGTAGAACCTCGGCAAAAATCAAATAAAAAGACATTTGTAAACGCATTTCACCAACCAGTGTGACTTTTCAAGAAGTCAACACAGATAGCTTTGAATGTTAAAGTGCAAGCAGAGCCTCCAAGTTGAAATAGCTAATCTTGCATAGGGACTATCAAAAAGTCAAATGTATTCAATGGGAATAGCTTCACCTTAAGACAAAAAGAATAACAATGCTTGAAATGAAAATATAACAACGCATTTTAGTAATCAAACCAATGCCTTTGCTTCCCGCTTGCTTATTCTAAGACATGTCCCCAAATCTTTGAACTGGATGATTCCTTTTTCAAAGAATGAGATGACATATTTTATTGTCAAAATAAAATAAAGAATCTATCTGAAATAATGAAATGATGAATTGAGGCTTCTGTGATCCATAATAGTTATAAGTAGAACTTCGGCATAAATCACATAAAGAGAGACATTTGTCGACGCGTTTCGAACCAACCAGTGTGGTTTATCGTCAAGACAAATTGAAGAAATAGATCAAGCTTTGTATGTTAAATAGTTTGAGCAGAGCCTCCAACGGCTATCTTGACCAACAGCTAATTTTGACTTAGGGACCGTAGTCAAAAAGTCAAATCGATAATTTAATGGGAATTAGTTATCACACCTTAAATTATATAAAAGAAATAATTATAGCTGTTGTTTACATTATTAGTTTATTAAAAATTGTAACTTATATGGGAATTAGTTAGACCAAAGATCTAACATCTATATACATATAATATATAATATATATAAGGTAATATATGATGATAGTTAGTATAATAACTATATATACTAGAAAGTTAAAATAAATAGATAAAATATATATATAAATATATATAT